>JAXCLQ010026979.1:0-21900 GCA_035584115.1 Cedrela odorata
AAAAAAAAACAAATGTACTCATTCATACATGTAGAGAGAGTGAGGTTTAGGGTGACGGTGTAGTCCGTTACCTGCCGGTAGCATCTCCGAGTAGGGGGTGTTATAGAACCAAGAGCTTCTTCTTCTCCATTCTCTCTGAAAAGTTAAGAGAGGGCAAACCTTGGGAAAGTTTGGCAACTTTTGGTTGTGAACCAAAAACACAAAAGAGAAAAGAAAAGCTAGAGAGAGAAAGCTATGTTTTGGCTTAGTGAAGCTAAAACTGATCCCATAACGAAGCCGAAACTACCGTCACCAACACTGACGTGTGTAAACCCGAGAAGGCAAGCGAAAGAGTTCACTTGCCGTTCCGGTTTATGAAGGAAAGAAGTAAGTTCTTGAACTTTGCATTTATATTTGAAATTGTTTTAAATACCAAAAACATACACACGCACATGTCTAGATCCAAGGGGTAGCCTTTCGGCAAGTCCATGTGAAGGGCTTGGCCTCCCTAGCGACGGTCGCGCGCCCGGGAATTGATCCCATATGTCGCGCTTCTGCTACGAACGCGAATCAGATCTGAGTTTTCGGCCTGTTTCCCATCAATAAATATAAATGGTTTGTATGTCCTTAAATTGAATAATAGTTATTCAATAAAAGTCATTACTAATAAAAGAATTCGTGAAAATTCAAATCCTAAATATTTATGGCGTCATAGATTAGGTCATATCGGAGAGCATCGATTGAATCAACTTGGAAAAAGTGGCATTTTAGGTACACTAGGTTTAGAACCCTATCCAACTTGTGAATCATGTCTTCAAGGTAAAATGACCAAATCGCCCTTTAAGAGTAAAGGCGAGAGAGTAACGGAACTATTGGAACTCATACATATAGATGTGTGTGGACCATTCAGTACCAAAGCTCAAAGAGGATTTGAGTACTTCATTACCTTTACTGATGATATGTCATAGTATGGGTATGTGTATGTAACATCCAAAATCCAGAGATATTACCGACAGGTGATAAAATCTCTTATCACCCTAAGCCTTTATCCATCTATCTAAAACATTTACAATACTCTTATGCACGTACAAGAAACATTAAAACCATGTATATAATGCAATAAGGCGTCATACTCTAACACAAAATATATAAAATGAATAAACTCTACAGTCTCTGTTACATTATATTACAAATGAAATCTATACAAAACTATACAAAATATGATTTTGATTGTAACACATGTGACACTTTGTACATGATGGACCTCGACACCCTAGTGACTGTAATGATTATCCTCCCCTTCATCCATGTCTCCAAGGGACCGAAATGGCTCACCAAGTTTAATATCCTACAAATTTAGTTAGAGTCTAGCCAATCCGAATAAAGGTGTGGTCGGTAGGTGCTCTAGCCGATGATCTACAATAAACGATTTTTATTAGGATTTACAATGTGGTATACTTATCTAATAAATGAACAAATATATGATGTATGAACCCTGAACTCCAATAAGAAATTAAGATACTTTGGATTACTACAGAGTTCGAACTGAAATTACCTAAGTCGAATAATCACAAATTTAGTTTCAATTACTCTAGGTAATACCTCACTGAACATGGGATGAATTTAAATTTCTGTTGTAATCAATCAAGAACAAATCTTAAGCTGAACTTTTGATAGAATTATCTCTTATAAGTCTAGTTTCTGTGGCTTTTTACGGATTCTAATTTCGAATCCTAATACTCAAGTTATAAACCAATCACTACACACTACTGTTATTGTACACAAACTCAATTAACTACAAGTGTTGGTCCCAACTACCTTCAAAATCTAACACACAAGCCCTCAACATATCTTTCAAGGTCTGGATAGTCCGCTTAGATTGGCCATCAGAGTAAGGGTGAAAAGTTGTACTAAAATGCAGTTGTATACCCAAGGCCTCATGAAATGATTGCTAGAATTCAGACGTAAATTGGGTACCCTTATTTGAAATGATAGATATAGGGATACCATGAAGAGATGCTATCTTATCTAAATCAATTCTGGCGTACTGAGTTGCAGAATACGTAGTCTTTATTGGGAGGAAATAAGCGGACTTGGTCAATATATCCAAAATCACCCAGATGGAATCATAACCCTTAAAAGTCTACGGAAGTCCAAACACAAAATATATAGTGATCTGGTCCCACTTCCATTCAAAAACATTTAGACTCTATAGTGTCCCTACTGGCCGCTGATGCTTAACCTTGACTTATTGACATTTGAGGCATCTTGATACATACTCTGTGATATCTTTCTTCATTCCTTCTCACTAGTACAAATCTCTCAAGTATGATACATCTTGGTAATTCTATGATGCATTGTATAAGATGAAGCATGAGCTTTTTCCAATAATGAATACTTTAATTCCTAAACTGGGGGAACTACTATTCTGTTATGTTTCCTTAGAAGGCCTTCACTATCAAAATGGTACTCATCTTCTGCATCCTACCATATATAGTTCTTTATCTGCTGCACCTTAGAATCTATCTCCTAAGCTATGCGAATTTCATCAATGAGAGCAGACTTTACTTGAATTTGTGCTACTAATGCACCATGATCTGCTATTTGAAGGAGTACTCTATCTCGAACAAGCTTGCTTCCTCAAGTGGTCCACAAGTTAGAGTGATGATACCAGTTTCGACTTATTTAAGATCTTCAAGCTTTGGTTTAAGCTTTAACAAGCTTACCAAGCTTTCTTTCTTTAGATGCTCTCTTCTCACTCTTCTGTTTTTGCTCTAGTTCACAACCAAGCACTACCCAAGCTTGCTTCAATAAACTGCTCAAGGTTAAAGAAGAAGAAGAAGATACTCTTTTGGTTTCTCAAAAACCGAGAGGTAGCATCGCATGCCTCAGCTTCTACGTGTTTTATTTACTTAACCCTCAAGTGTTTTAATCAAATCCAATTTGATAAAATATCTCCAACGACTGCCACCTATGCCAATGCCCATTTGCATCTAACAAATCATCAAATGAATTGAATGCAACACAATGAGTCATTCGGTTTGGTTGGTGAATTCATTAATTGATTACTTTAATCAATTCATGTATTAGTATAATATATATATATATATATACATTAATCAAATTAACATATATATTTATATTAATAAAGAGAGAGAATTAATTATATATATATACATATATATTGCTTTAGTATATATATATATATATTAACAATTAATATTTAAATATTTATCATTATATTAATATAATAGATATTTATATTTTATGATTACTTTAATCACATTCAAATATAATATCTATATATCAATATCACAATAGCTGTAAATCATATTTACGATATCCCATAATTAAACTGAAACTTTTTTCACGGATAAGCGTGCTAACGTGTCAGAGCCAGGAAATATATTCTTTATAATAAAAAATCAAATTGCTACCCAATCAATATCTATATAATATCATTAACCAATTAATGATTATTGTAAAGTAGCAATAGTCATCATTATCAAGTAACCGACTATGTGTGTGACCCCCTGGATTCACTGTGAACTAGACATGGGTGATCACGAACTCCTTCGCATCACTTTGGTACAACAATTTATAACCAAAGTTTCCAATGATTATACGCAACCTCTAACAAGATGCCCAACCCCCAGACACTAATGAATCCATATAGTCGTACGTCTATGTAGTAAATGTCCCTATGTTGTCGACTCCTAATCGAGTGTGAGTCATGAAATTGTCAAACCCCCTAACTCAATCATAAGAATAGGGTTTTAAATCATATATAGGAATCGTGTATCCGAAAACTCCTTTTCAAAACATGTACTCTGGTCAGAGATTTCATTTCCCATGTATGACATCTCTACTTAGGATCTTAAGCTCAAATATTTGAGCTAGTAGATTCCATCTTGGTCATCGCATGTCTTCAAACACCAAGAACACATTACCAGTAGACTTCTTTTACCAGGCGTGGCTAGCCTAGTGTTATATACACAAGTGAATGATGTACCTCAATGCAGAAGGTAGTCATAACACCTCAGGTCAAAGGACCAATAGTATACTAATACGGTTGTGTGACGTATCATTGATTGTTGATAATCACCAATGTGATTCATCACGTTTGGTCACGTTTAGTAACACGTTCTCTAACGTATTACCCATATTTATGCTTTTGTGATATAAGACTCATCACCCAACTATTAGTATCCAATACTAATCCTTGGTAGCAACAAAATATACCAGTTATGCAATATAATACTCCCATGTAACATTACCTCAACTAGGAACTAATTAGGATGTATTCAAATCAGACTCTGCATTTATATCTACAACTCCTTACAAATAGAGTCCTGACATCATAATACATCACGAGATCTCATTCTACATTTTATATACAATGCATATACGCAACTGAATATGCAAAATGATATAAACACCATTTTATTAATCATCAATTAATTTACAATTAAATACAAAGTTATATATATATATATACATAAAGATAATATCCCTGAACCGTATGACACGATTGGTTTTGGGGCATATCTCCAACAATGTATACATTCCAAATTCCGTACCTATGTCTAAAATGAATTATGCCTATTCCAAATAATCATTTAACATAAATACAATCATTATATACTTCCAATTATCCCAAATCATCACATAAAGCTAGATTTCCCACGCGAATTTAACGTAAGTTTTTGGGTGAACAGTAACCCTATATTTCAACATGCTCAAACTTGCAAAAAAAAATTGTACTTAGAATGGTTTAATAGGCTTACCTTTAGCCTGTAGAAGTCCTTAAAACTTCAAATCTCTGTTTAATGGGTAAAACCCCCAATTTTGTTTCAAAACCCTAGATTTTCTTCTTATTCTTCCTTGCTCTTTTTAGTTCAAATGTGGCACTAAATCGTAGAGGAAAAGATGGTTAGTCACTGGGTAAGCAAGATTTGATCGAGAACTTAGATGTTTTGCTTTTGATTTTTGAGAGTATCCGAGAAAGACAATGAGGGAGAAGGTGTTTAGAGAGAGAAGATAATAGACGAATGAGAAGCTTGCAAATGATTTCCCCCCTTATGGGTATTTATATAAATGAGTGAAAAAACTAAATTGCCCGTTGAATTTTTCTCAGATTTGCGTCATGTATCGATACCTTTGAACTGGGTATCGAAAATTTTGACCTGGGTATCGATACCTTTGGTATAGATATTGATTCGTTCCTTAAAAATTCGATTCTAGAAATTTCATCGATCCCGAATATCAATACATTGGCCTTTATGTATTGATCCCCCTCTTTTTAAAGTATCGATACCTTTGATGAAAGCATCAATCGGGTTTAACCAATAATTAATTTCAAATTCTCTGACTTGCCACAGATCGATACTTTCGATGAAGATATCAATCTAGTCCATTTTACAATTATTTTCGAACTCTCTGTTTTCAAATGTATAGATACCTTTGAGGAAGGTATCAATTTGGTCAGTTTTTAATTTCTTCCTAAGTCTTGGACTTCTAAAGTATCAATACCTTTTATGAACGTATCGACCCCTTCATCAGGTACCGACCTATAATCTTAATGTATCGATACATTTGAACAATGTATCGATACTCTCATTCCAAATATCGATCTCTTCATGCTTAGAATAGATTTTGACCCTTTTCTTTTCATTCCCTAGCACCAATTTCATTTAGCTTTCGGGGATTCCTCCCTTGATCCCTTGCAAGGGCACTACCCCTTAACCCTGCTCGCTAACTAGCTAGCGAGATCACCGAATGCATCAGCATAGAGCTATATGCGAAAACTCAATACATGTTAAATTCATTATATTCATATCATTAAACTAAATGTAAATTCATTTAAGCCTCGATGCTATGCCAACTAACCATTACCATGCATGTGTGAAATAAATGTCATATAAATGACTACTTTACCCTTATATTTAAATAATAAGGTTTAACACCTGGTCTCTACCAATAGAGGTTTATCCTTTGCCACTTCATGTTTGTCCTTAGCTAGGTGGCCTTTGCTCTGCTCCCACTATACTCCTACTAAATTGAGGTTAGGTTGGCGATGATATAGAACGTACTGGTGGAACTTGTTCAGATGGTGCAGGACAATCTCTCCTCAAATAACCCATCTAGCCATATCGGTAGCATACTCTAAATCCCATGCGATAAACACCTAAATGTGGTCTCTCGCAAGTCTGACATACTGTGGGTGCTGACGTAGGTTATACCACGGAAGGTGAGGAGACTGCTTAAGAAGTAATACTCGCTGTGAGTCTACAATCAGGGCCCTTATATGTTTGTTCTCTATCCCAAAATGTGGTAGGAAAAGGGGCTGATACCTACTGTTGTCGATTATGTCCATCTTGTCGCTTTCTATCTGAACCCTCAAGTAGAGTTCTCTTACTAGATCCTCTCTCTGTCTATCTATCTCATGCTTGCTTCTCAAACCACAATGCTACTTCTAAAGCCCACGTATAAATGGTAGTCTCGGTAATCTGAATAGATCTGAATAAATAATTTCGAAGCCCATTCACAAATCGTTTAACCTTCATCTCCTCTGTACTCGCTAAATAGGGTGTAAAACGGACAAGTTGGGTAAACTGAACATTATACTCCGAGACTAACATCTGTTCCTCTTGCTCTAACTGCTAAAACTCTTGTGCTCTAGCATCCCTAACACTCTAGAAAAGAAATCTAGTCAAGAACGCAGTACCAAAATTTGGCCAAGCTAATGGTGGTGCTCACATACCTCTACCCTACCTAAAGGTAGTATAACACACGTATGTTATATCACACAGCTAAAAGCTCACCAAATGTACTGCTCGAACTAGTGAGCATCCCAAAGATGTACAAATGCGGTTTAACTCCTCAATAAATTCGCAAGGGTCAGAAGAGGGCCATATCCCCAAGAAGGTAGGTGGCTGCAACTTCCTAAAGTTGTGTAATGAAACTAATAACTCTTGTCCTAACACAAACTGAACTAGTATGGAAGAAGGCTGCTGTGGTAGGGCAGAAAGGTCTGCCTAGTGAGACAAAGAATATGTTCTAAATGGAAAGGGAATATGACATTGTATGGCTGGCATGTTTGATACTGCCAAAGATTAGTATTGAATGCTATTAGTTGGGTGATGAGTCTCATGGATGATTATCCACAGTCAATGATACGTCACACAGTCGTACTAGTATACAACTAATCATTTGACCTGAGGTGTCACAGATGTCATCTGTATTGAGGCATATCATTCACTTGTGTATATCATACCAGGCTAGCCATGCTTAGTAAAAGAAGCTTGCTGGTAATGTGTTTTTGATGTATGAGGACAGGTAATGACTAAGATGGAATCTACTAGCTCAGAAATTTGAGCTTGAGATCCTAGGTGGGGACGTCATACATGGAAAATAAAATCTCTGGCTAGAGTATGTGTTTTTAAAAAGTATTTTCGGATATACGAATCATGTATATGATTTGAGACCCTATTCCTATGATTGAGTTAGAGGTTTGACTATTCTATAACCCACACTCTATAGGGACTCGACAGCAGAGGGACTTTACTATGTGTATGTATGACTATATGGATTCATTCGTGTCTAGGGGTCATGATATCTTGCTAGAGGTTACGCATGATTGTTGAAAACTTTGGTTACAAGGAGTTGTACTGAAGTGATACGAAAGGGTTCGTATCAGCTCATGTCTAGCTCATGGTGGATCCAGGTGGTCACACACATATCAGTTACTTGATGATAATGGTTATTGCCATATACAATATTCATTAAATTAGTTAATAATATTCTTACGATACTTGATAGGATAACAATTTAATTCTTTATTGTAAATAATTAATTTGCTGGCTAAGAAGTGCTAGCACACGTATGCGTGGGAAATATTTCGATAATAATTCGTATTACATAAATGTGATTTACAAAAATATGGAAACTAAGAAAAGATATTTTGTTATAAAGATATTAATAAATAAATTGTTAATTTATTAATAATTAAATAATTGTTATTTGATCAAATGGATCTTTGCTTGACAAATGGTACCAAGTGATGTTGCCAAGTGTCTTTTTGCAATTAATGTTTGAAAGTCAAACATTGTAAGGTGATGATTACATTTAATTTATATATGATATAATATTAAAAGGTAATCATTATATTTTATTTTATATTGTATAAAATAAAATACACTCTCTCTCTCGTAAAATATCTTAAACTGTATATATATATATATATATATATTATGATATTTTTGATGCATTAATTGGATTCATGAAAATGAATGGATTTTGGAATCCATCCATAGGAGTTTGGCACATGTAATCCACTAACTTTGTTTTGAACAAAGTGCTTGGATGAAAATAAAGCAACGTGGGTTTGTTTTATAAGTGTGATTTCAATTGAGAATTGGAATTTGCTATAGTCTTTTTCTTCTTCCCTTTGCCGTGAACTCCATTGATGAATGGGTAAGGTCTTGTTTTGAACAAAATCAAAAAGGAAAGAAAGAAAAGAATAGAGAGAGAAAGGAAGAAGAGGAAAGGGATGAAAAAAAGTTTCATAGGTTTTCTCCTCTTCCACAAAACAAGAACTAGAAGTTTTCTAGGTATAGAAAACTTGTTCTAAGTTTTCAAATACAAATCTGGGTAACCATAACCCATTGAAATCAACCTGGTGTGTGCGACAAGCCTTCAAGCTAACGAGTAGTTTGTTCCGAAGATCGACATTTAAGGTATGTGTACTTTATATATGTTGATTTTTTTTGTTTAAATCATTTAAAGTTTTAAAATGTACATACATCTATGTCTTGGTCCTAGGGTGAGCCTTTCCGCACGGTTCATGTGACAACCGTGGCTCCCCTTTCCAGTTTCCAACAGTTGCGCACTCGGGAATCTATCTCGTGTTCGCACCTCCGCCGATGTCTGCTGGGTTATACCTTTCCTTCAAGTGGTATTAGAGCTTATGACATATGTATGTATGTTTTAAAATATGTGTTTAGAAGTTGATTTTGTTCATATGGTTATTTATTGTGGCTTAAATATTGATAATATGTTATTTTGAATAAAATGCTCTTTATGTTTAAAACCATGAAAATTTGATTTGTTGTGTTTTAAACATATATATGTGTTGATTCAAAATATTAATGGGGATTAAATTTTGTATTAACATGTATGAGAATATATGTGATATATTTCAGAGCATGGATGTGGTTATATTTGATTTGATCAAATTAGGATATTTGGATGATTATGTTTTTATGAAAAGCATCATAAGAAACGCTGTTAATATGATTAATAGGTGTTATCATGTTTAGAGACTTGAATGAAATTGTTTTAAGACAATTTATACAAGTTTTAGAAACTTTAGAAACATTTAAAAATGACCTCAGATTGATCTGTTTTGATGCAAATATCGATTCGTTTGTGAAAATGATCGATACCTGCATGCTAAGGCATCGAGTGTTGATACCTTAAGCAAATGGATCGATACAAGATGGCTCTGTATCATCCCGTAACATTCTGTTTCAGGAAGTATCGATCTCTTTGGAGAAAGGATTGATACTTGCTGTTGAAAATATTGATATGATCGACCTCTCAATGAAACAGATCGATACACGAAAGCTACGAACCATTCTATTTCAGGAGGTATTGATCTTTTTGGAGAAAGGATCGATACTTGCTGTTGAAAGGTAGATTGGATCGATCCTCTTAATGAAACGGATCGATACTTGAAATCTGAGTAGCAATGTATCGACTTCTGCTGTTATTAAGTTTTTTAAGTTGTTCCAAAAGGTTTTTAATATTTACGCGTGATTTAAGTTTTGTAATTTAAGAATACTTACACATCAGACCCTTCATAAATTGAAGATGTGACAATTATAATTAGTCATTTAATTTAATATTAACTAATTATTATATTTTTATTTTGATAATTTTTTAGTTGATAAAAAAATAAATTTAATTGTGTATATATATATATATATTAGTTTTAATTTTAAATATATTATAATATAAAAACAGGGAAGCAAGGTGAGGATTGGGGATTGTCTCCATCCTTTTCCTTGCCTCTCTTTAAAAACTGGGATCCATCCCCATCTCCATCCCATTTTTAAATTCGGGCACAATTTCGTCCTTGATCCCTGCTTCGAACTAGGCGGGCACCTATGTATCCATGTGTTATCATGAACTCATCAAATCTCTTGTACCATTATTTAGGAGATTACTTTAAGCCATACAATGAATTTTAAAGAAGACAAACATAATCTTCTTTACCAAGTTCCTTGAAGCCCTCAAGTTATTTCATTAAAATATGTTCATCAAGTTTTCCATGTATGAAAGCTATTTTGACATCCATTTAGTCTAATTCTAGATCAAGTACAACAATCATTGCCAATAAAGCTCTTATAGAGTTGTGTTTCACAACATGAGAGAAGACTTCATTGAAGTCTATACTTTGTTGTTGTGAGAAACCTCTTACTACTAACCTAGCTTTATGTCTTTTTGATCTACCCTTGACATGTTTTCTTTCTTCTTAAAAATCCACTTGCAAGTAACAACATTTCCATCACTTGGCCTAGGAATTAATTTCCACATCTTACTCTTCTTCAAGGATTCCATTTCTTCTATCATTGCATTTGTAAAACCACTTCCTGGGCTTAGGGGGAAAATAGTTATTTTTACATAAACTGCATTTTATGCATTTGAACATGCACATGGTAGAATGTCGACAATGAATTTAAGACTTATTAAATTTAAAATAAACCTTAAATTTTGGTTAGTTGTTATTTTTGCTAGTAAATTTCAGTTACGTTTATTTAGCGAATTCGATAATTTACAAAATAACAATTATTTTGATATCGAAAATTTTCATAACGCTATTTCTTAAAGTGAAACATGATTTTAGCATCTTAAATTCATTTTTTTCAATAAAGAAAATTCAATTGAGAATTTCGGAATAATTAGCTTGAATGGTAGAGTTGGAAGTTTCAAATAGTTTAGGGGTATTATGTCATTCAAGAGGTAAGTACAATTATATTCAAAATAGCCATTTTCCCCTTATTTTCTTCTTCCCCTCGATTTCCAGCCCTCTTGAACAGTGAGTAAATTCCTCTCTTTTCAAATTTCGATCTCACTTATTTTTGCTTGAAACCACTTACTCTTTTGAAGTTTTTGCTTCATTTTTCACCAACAAACCTTAGTCCAAGCTTGATTTTCTTCTAAATCATTTTACTTGCAAGAAAATTACAAGGAAATCATGGCTAGTGCTATTTGGAGAATTTTGATTTCCACTTCAATCTGTACAGCTAACACCAAAATTAGACTTAGGAAGTTGTAGTGGTAAGTATATGTTCATAATTTCTCATATCTTTGTACACTTAGTTTAGAAAATGAAATTTTGTGTTGTTGTGCATGTTGGGTTAGGTTTTTGGATGTTTCTACAATGATGTTGTTGTAATTTGGTTCCTATTAGTGTTGGGAGTGTCAAATTGAAGTTGGATTGATGTTGAATGTTGATTATGTGACTGCATTGCCCTTATTTATTTATTTGGAACAATTGATATTAGATTTTGAGAATTTAAACTTAGAAAATAGAGACATGAAACTTTAATTTGCCACTGGTTTTATTGGATGTGGATTTGAAATGAATATATTATGAATTTTTGAAGTGAAATGCTGAAAACTGGAATTTACTGTTCATCCAACAACTTTGAAGACTTTATAAAAACTTTATTGATTGGGTAAGGATTGTTAAAGTCTCTTATTTTTTCTATAAACTATATACATAAAGCTTTAAATTGCCACTAGAATAACTTGAATTAAAGTTAAAATGAATGTGTAGTGAATTTTCAAATATGTTTATAAATGTGGATTGTGAGTATGTTATTTCTATGAGAAGACTTGTGAATGAATGTTGAATTGGGAAGTTGAAATTAAATATATGACATGAGTGTTAGTGGCTAACTTTAGGGGGAAATGTTTTGGTTATGTTTAGCAACCTCTTACAATGATAAATAGATGCTACTTTGTATCCTTATTGTAAGGATTAGTCAGGTGCTATAGTGCGTGGTACTAAAAGTGTTAAAAATATTAAAAATCGAAGAATACAAAGTTTTAGCATCTTAGTTAAGTACGAAACTGTATTTGGTGATATAAGTCTATAATGATTGTCGACATTGAACAACCATGTACATTATGCATGTATTATTACCATTACGAGCATCTAGTTTAATATTTAAAGTTTTGTATTATAATGCAAATCATTTATAACATATATAGGCTCAGATTGTGCAAATAGAAATTCACCTCTGCGAGAGGACCGACACGAGGGTGAACTTCCACACTAAATTGGTGAGTGAACTTTTATAATACCGACCTTCTAAAAATATTTAAATAGAGGAAAACTATACAATTTTTTTTTATCAAGGTATATAGGGATTCGATCACTTACTTAGTTGTTCATTATTTTAAATGGATGCAATATATGTGTATATTGAATGTTTCTATAGCCACAGCGTGTAGCCTATGATGGGTTTTTGAGGCGCATAGGTGAGTGGAAACTGAGTGGGGTAAGAGTAGTAGATAGATGTTGGTGCGCCTCAGTGTATTTTGTGTAGATTTAATTATTATTAATTGAATTGGTGTTGGACCGGATTGTTTTATAAGTTGCATCATTATTTTGTACACTGTTGATTTACATTTATTAAATCAGTTATTTGCACACTATATACCCATCCTATTTTTAGTAACAAGGTATGTATTATGATTGTTCTCTCAATGAGCATAGTTGTATATTCATCTTTTATTAACATTTTAGGGTACTCCGAGCGATTTTGATTGCCGTGGTGGCCGACTTTTGGAGATACCGTTATTTCTACTTTCTAGTTACTCGACTCAAGCCAATATTCAAGTTCCACTGGAGAATACTCTTATTAAATTTATTTAATTATATGAGATAATTTGTATTATAATGTGTAAATTTATTTTGAATTTACGAAATTGGTTTGTATTTTAGTTTGAAATAACTCTATGTATTATTAATTATGTACTATTGTGTGTATTCTTTTTCTATGTTTTCAATTTTAATATATATATATATATATATATTTGTTGCCTTGCACATTCATGGGGTGCGTTCCAATTTAATGGGACGTAACCTAAAGATGTGTGGCAATTGCCACGTGTCGACAACCAAGGGTCGGGGCATGACAGCATTCTAGCACAACATCTTATGTTTTCCATTTACAACATCATTTTATGTTTTAAGCTCATCATTGTCCAACTCATATGCAGACACTAAAGCATATGATATAAGATCTGCATATGCATATCTACTTAGAGGTTTGATTTGTCTTCTAGTTCTATCCTTAACCAACTTGTAATCTTGTAAATTTGACTGATGTTCTTATAGTGCAGAAGGTACTTATAGGTGAGATGGTTGAGTTTCAACTTCACTATGATGCTCTTTAGAGTAACTGTTGTGCTTCTCTACCTCAAATTGCACAGTTGCTTTCTTAGGTACACAAGTCGTCATTTCTAGATTTGAATCATTATCTGGTGTAAGCATAGCTTTTTCTTTAAGCACTACACCCTTGCTAATAAAGCATTTAGCTGGTTTAATATCTAAACATCATACCTTATAACTTTTAACCTCATCTGGGTAACCTATGAAAATATCCTTGGAAGCCATAGGCTTAAGTTTACCTTGACTGATATGTGCATAAGCAGGCTAGCCAAAAATTTTCAAGTTCTTATAGTTAGCAGGCTTTCTACTGTATAACTCTTTTGGTGTTTTAAAGCCTAAGGTAGCAGATAGGCTTCTGTTGATAAGATAACATGATGTATTCACAGCTTCTTTCTAGAAATCTGTAGATAGCTTTGAATTTATCAGCATGCACCTGATTTTGTTAAGAAGAGTTTTATTCATCCTTTCAGCCAAACCATTTTGCTGAGGTGCATTCTTTACTAACTTGTGTCTAGCAATCCCATAATCTTTATAGAATTATTCAAACTCACTGTTACATAACTCTAATCTATTATCAGTCTTTATTCTCTTAAGTCTTCTTCTTGTCTGATTTTCAACAAGTAACTTCCACTTCTTAAACTTGCTGAAAACTTGATCTTTCTTCTGGAGAATATAAATTCATACTTTTCTTGAAAAATCATCCACAAAAAATAAGAAATACTTATCACCACTTAAAGATGGCACTTGAGCAGGCTCTCATAGATCTGAATGGATATAATTTAAAGTTCTTTTTGTCTTATACACCACTTTGTTGAATTTAACTCTTGTACCTTTACCAAAGATATAATTTTCACAGAAATAAAGTGACTCTTTCTTTCCACACTCCAACAAACCTTTATTACTATGTTCCCTAAGGTTTTTTTTCACTCATATAACCTAACCTTATATGTCAAAGCTTAGTCTTATTCATGTCCATTTCAGATGACACAGAAGCACTTCTCATTACAGTAAATCCTATCAAGACATACAATCAATTTACCCTTTTCCCCTTCATCAACATCTTTGAAACTACAACCATTACTGTCAAGCATAGCTAAAGAAGTTATATTTCTTTTTAAATCTAGAACATGCCTAACTTGATGAAGAGTTCTAATGACCCTATCATGCATCTTAATCTTAATAGTACCAATAACAATAACAATAGATACATTATTGTTTCACAATAATACTTTCCCACAATTAGAGATATCATAGGATTCAAATAAATGTCTATGAAGGAACATATGAAAAGAACATACAGAATCTAGGACCAACTGACTTGTAAGGCTATCATTTGTTGCAATAAGAATATATGTGTTTTCATAGTCCTCATTGGATGTGTCTGCATTCTTTAACAAATCTTTCTTGAAGGAAACAACAAGTGCATCAACACTTTTATACCCATCTCTTAAAAAATTTGAAGCTGCTTAGATACTTTGTCACTCCCCGATCCACTTATAAAGGTATGTAACAACCGTCACACAATCGCGAGATGTACATTTCATCTCATCTATACTCCCACAATTGTGTAAGGCTTCCAATATTTCATCCATAAAAATATTTAAAATCCCAATTTAATATTCCACATATAATGTCCACATAAATACATGCACATGTATGATCATATATTAAATCTACAACATTTGTACCTATAATACAATTGTTATTCACCAATCAATTACAAAACATAGTTTATGGATCCCAACTAAACCTCATATGCGTATACAACATTAGAGACCTAAAGTACCTACCAGCCTCCTATAACTATATTGTGCCAAATTTAATCTAGGGAGTGGACTCACGACCTCCTCGTAATCTGTCTAATCTAAAAATGTTTCAAAAAAATAAAAGAGTTGTATAACTCAGTGAATAGATGGACAGTAGTAAATCTGAAAATCATAAAATAATATATGAGTAAGAGTATCAACCTTTTAACACAAGAAATACAAAATTTTATTTTTAATTTAAAATCATTTCATCAGATATAACATGCTAAAACTAATTTCATAAATAATATCTGTAGATGTTCAAATAAAAATATTTAGCCTCGCTAGAAAACTCTCTCTAGACATTCTCTGGTGTAAATCTAGCTAACATCTCGAGACCCGCTAATGAGTTTTCTATATCAGTATATAAAATAATTATATTCGCCCTCTCGTTAGCGTTGGCCTGGATAAGTAAATATGGTGCCAAACATCGACTCATCTAGCTATAACCTCTCATAATCTTAACAGATGACAAAGCCAGAAATGGTAACCTCTCATTTGCCTCTCAACAAATGACAAAGACGAAAATGGTAACCACTCCTTTACCCCTTTGCTCAGCTAAAGGCGAAATATGTAACCTCTCCATTACCTTTTTCCCAGGTAGGTAAGTGCGGAAATATATAACCGCGGAATGTATAACCTTTCCCTTACCCATTTCTCAAATAAAGGCAGAACATATATGTGCATAGACGCGCTCAATTGAGCACTTGCACCCAAATTTCAAACATAAAATCTGCATACAATATTCATCATATAATTCACATGATAAAACAAATCAATTTATTACACGTTAATCCACCCACAGAGCATTTTATAAATAATCAAAATAATTTATAAAATATACCCTTACTCATAATAAATCAATTCTATATTTATAATATATTAAAATTTTTACAAATCCATAACACGGTCAAACATTTAAATCATTTTTTAATTCTAAAAGTTTTTAGAAAATAATTTATCATTTTATTTTAAAAACTTTGAAAAATGTATCCATCTATTCACCCGTTAAGTGCTAAGTCATTTGTTTCAAAGCGTTGACGTCGATCGCTCGGTTTGTAAATCTACAATAAAACAGTCTATCATTAGGCTCTATATAATATGCCTAATTAAATAAAAATAATGTAATATGCATTCTTATCACCTAACTAAATAATTTAATAATTGAAATATTCATTGAATAAAATTAGAATTTAGGCTAGAATTCTCTTTTATGCACTAAATATACTCTATGTTAGCTACAAACGTGTGTTGCTCAAAATCGACAATGTATTTTGACTTAAATTTTTGAAAACTGACTCTATTATGAGTCTAGTTTACACCGCACTTTATGGATTTGGGTTTCGACTCCGTTTGCCCAAGTTATGCCAAGTTTTCAACATATGTCACACTAAAACAAGATACATCATCTGCAAAGCTGTCACTTTCAAAAATTTACTGTAATCTCATTTCTTCACAAAATGAGCTGAATTTTAAGTATGTTGTGCTCCTAAATGTCTAGTTACCATAGCATTTTACGTCACCTTAATCTGATATCAGAAACTCTCCCAAATTTTATTTTTCCGAGCTTTGCTCATATTTCCAGCGACTACATTCATCCGAATTTCGTCCCATGTTTTAACACAATTCCAATCACTAATTCCATGACCTATTGCACCTAAGTTCTTCATTTTTCCATCCTCTAACCATATATATAAGGGCACATGACAACCGCTCATGTTTCACCTAGTTACACAAGTGTTTTTGCCACACTACGCATACACAACCCTTGTTGACAGTTTTCACCCCGTTTACACCATGTTCATAATCTATCACTACTTCAATACCTTATAACCTTTTAAGTTTACATTTACTAGACATTAATATCATCAATTATGGTCACACAATTTTAGTTCATGCCCTGCCACTTATGTAACCTAACCATTTTTCACTTTCCATGCTTAATAATTCATTAACATATATACCTACACTCCAATTTTCCCTTGGCTAATTTTTTATCCAATATCTAACATCCAAAACACCCAAATCAATGCACATACATATCATTCCCATAACATACACCTAAAACACCAATCAAAATTTAATGTTTTAACATAAATTTACATCAATTAAACAAAAATAACCATAAACTTCAAATAAATTTAAACACATCACACATATGCACTAACTTACCTTCCTTTCCTTTCCTTCTCTCTTTTTCTCTTACTTTCTCCTTTCTCCCCCAAAGATGGTTCGGTCACCTCCTATCTCTCTTCCTTTTTCTTCTCTCTCTCTCTCCCCCTCTTGCTTGTTCGGCCTTCACCTTCACCCTTGGCTCACCTTGTTTGCTTGATTTCCTTCCTTTTCTAGCTCACAGGTTCTCCTCTTTTCTCCCAAAATTGGCTCACGTTTTTGGCTTTATTTTTTCTTTCTTATTTTCCTTTTCTTTTTAGCTTTAATTTCTCTAAATAAAGCTAGAAAATTCTTATTTTCCTTTTCTTTATTTTTTGGTTTTATTAATTTGGGCTTAAATTGTATGAATTATATTTTAGGCTTACTTTACAATATTGGCCTACACTTAGTAAAATGTTGGACCAAACTTAGTAACACTATTAAGCCATAATATAATAATATGATTAATTTAATGGTGGGCCCCACACTTTATACTATTTGTACTTTCTCCTTAATTTATGAAAATTTTACATTCTAACCCCTTCAATTTTCAAATCCTTTTAATCTAGTCCTTGCAATTATTTATGATTACCGTGAAAATACAAGAGAAATAAAATCACGAACTTAGGTCTATAGATGTATTTATGGCGTTTTGTACCTAAGTGTCGATTTTACTATTTATGTGTGCTAAAATAAAATTTCTTCAAACCTTAACGCGTCCAAATACTTCATTAATATCGAAGTCGAATATACTTGAATAATATCAAATTTAGTGGGTTCTACGATTCTACCCCCCTAAAAAAAATTTATCCTCAAAATTTATAAGATAGTAAATCTTATTCGCTCTATGGAACAATTGAAGGCTTTTGTTTCACTACAATTCTCAACTGTTGGTATAACTTTATTTCTCGTCACTTTCTGAATCTGATCAAACACCTTCATTGGTTATACCTCAAAATTTAGATTCTCGCAGGGCGGAGCTGTTAGTGTTTTACACTGTGAGATTTGAAAATTTCAAACATTGCACCATAGCTCTGATTCTTTCTGTGTTCATGTAAAGTACTATACATCTAAAATTTAACTTATCTCATCTCCGAAATCTAATAATAATTTTCCAAGGGTCATTCTCTAGAAATACTCTATCTCCCATTTTAACTTATAAGTTTTTTCCTTCGATTGGCCGCATAATTTTTCCACCTATCCCTCGCTATCTTTAACCTTACTCAGATCACTTTTATTTTTCAATGGTAATCTCAATTAACTTAACATTATTTATTTGTTTATTCACTCACTTTGTTCTAAAACTGAAAAGTTTAACATTATGTATCTCTCATTAATAAAGATAACCTAGAAGATCTCCTTGTACTTCCTTTCTTAAATTATCATTTGATGTGCCACTACTGCCCTAAGAACCTAACTTCTCAATTCCATTTTCTGAACCACTTAACATAATCTTTTGTATTCCTTCAAAACCTCTAATAACAATTTGCCAAAACACTACAAGCTAAAACATCCGTCACAAGTTCAATCCTACGTATCATATACATAGATAGAATGTTCTCCAACTACAATATAATTTAGTCTTACTAATCCTTTTAACATTCAATAAGACAATCTAATTATACAATCCATGAATTTATTTTTAGAAAATCCTGAAATGATTGTATCCTAAAAATCCCAATTCTATTTGTACCATTATCAAACACAAAATATGCATCGGATATCATTTCACAATTTACCTACATAAACATAAGATCATTTTCAATTCAAGTATATGTTTCTATTTCGGGTTTAATCACGTATGCATGTACATTGTTATCTACAAATATATCTCCAAACCGTGTCTACTACAAATATCACTTATCTTCTAATTTTTAACAAATTTTCTTCAAAACAGTAATACTAAATCATAACTTATTTCATATTCCTAGCTTATCACAATAACCTTTATCAAATCAGTTTCCTAATAATAATAATTACCTGACCAAAATAATATAATCAGATAAAATATCATATTACCTCCTTAAATTTTCACCTTAATACCAATTTCCCATTCAGAACTTCCGAAAATCTGTAGTTGTCAACTACAAATAACAATTCTCAATTTCATGCTATATATAATCCAACTCTCATAAATTTCTAGTCTTCAGTTTTCTTACAAAACCAATTTCTATTCAGTACCTGTATATATCATATTTAAACTTTCTTCTCTCTAAGCGTTATATTTAGTTGGTTTCAATTACTATGCTTTAATCACCATGCTTGAAATTATTTTCAACTTCATACATGTCAATTTTTACTTTTTTTTTTCTTTCTCCTATCAGCCTCTTTTAACTTAACTTCCCAAGTTATCTCTTTACTTCTAGATACTTAAATTATTTAATTCTACTCAAATCTCAACCATATCTGCCACTTATATACCAAACTACAAATTAACTATTCTCTTACAGAATTAAATCTATTAATTCATACTTTTAGGAAGTTAAGTTTCTATTGGCATTCTCGGCAAATAAAATACTATCAAAAGATTTATATGCCCATAGGTCTATTAACACATAAATAAACCTATCAAATACAATCATTGTACCTGTTATTATACCGAGATTTATTTAAGCTTCATTGGTTGTCATAGTGAACCCTTGAGTCCAAGGCCTAGTCGATGGTCTCTGAACATTCTGTGTCATAGAACTATAACTGGTTCTGCATTTACGAGATGCAGCGGCAACCCCTCGAGTAGTAACTTACGAGTGAAAACATAAATAACTGAATTTTAGTTCATGTTAGCAAACTTTAAGTGCAATTCAATCAACTTCTAAAGACACCTCAATGCTTACAAATATAAACTCTTTTATTGCAATTAAAAAAGTGTCAAAAGGCTTTAAACATGAGATTAAGGAGTATGCATCAGAAGTAAAAATCTTTAGCAAATTAAGGCATAGAAATTTTTTACAACTTCTAAGTTAGTGCCATGAGAAAAATGAACTCCTGCTTGTTTACGAATTTCTTCATAATGGCAGCTTGGATTCCCATCTTTTCAAGGAAAATTGCACGTTAACATGGGAATTTAGGTAAAAAAATTGCTAAAGATATGGCTTTAGGGTTGCTTTATTTGCAAGAAGAATGGAAACAATGTGTAGTACATAGAGATATAAAATCAAGCAACATCATGCTGTATTCAAATTTTAATGCCAAGATTGGAGATTTTGGATTAACAAGGCTTGTAGAACATGCCAAAGGTTCTCAAACCATAGTTTTGACAGGAATAATAGGTTGCATGGTGCCTCAATGTGCTACAACAAGCAAGGCTAGCAA
Organism: Cedrela odorata; assembly: GCA_035584115.1. Taxonomy (NCBI): domain Eukaryota; kingdom Viridiplantae; phylum Streptophyta; class Magnoliopsida; order Sapindales; family Meliaceae; genus Cedrela; species Cedrela odorata. Next base: position 20,716 of record JAXCLQ010026979.1, read on the forward strand.
AGAATCAGATGTCCATAGCTTTGGCATTGTTGCTTTGGAAATCGCTTGTGGCTGAAAACTTATCAACCCAACTACAAAAGAAGGCCAGGCCTATTTGGCTAAGTGGTTTTGAGATCTCTACGGTAGCGGAAAGCTATTTGAAGTAGTTAATCCGAGACTATTCAGAGATTTTGATGATCAACAACTATAATGTTTGATAATTGTTAGACTCTAATGTGCTCACACCAATGAAAATCTTAAGCCTTCAATGAGGTTGGTTAGTCATGTGCTAAATTATGAAGTATTGTTGCTCATTCTGACACCAAAGTTGTTAGCGTCAATGTATTTTTTACTGCTAGTAAATATCTCAATCATTGATCAAAACTATATTCCTCAAGCTATAGTTACAATAACAATTCTTTACAATGGACTTCATCGTCTGTTGCTTCTTCAACAACATCTCTATTGAACAATCGTTAAGTTTTTCCTTGTACATTTTAATTTTTTCAATAGGATAAATATTTAGATAATTTTTTCTTTCTTTGTACAAGATTGTTTTAGGTGATTTTGAATTTCAAGATAAATTGGAATTTATAAAGGTTGTTCAAAGTGAAAACTTTGTATTGAGAGCAATTTGATTTCTTCTTATTGTAGATGATAATTGTCCCAAAAATAATAAAAAGAAACTAAATAAAAGTCCTTATCTAAAGAATCTTATTAACTATAAATCAATCAGCATAATGCGAACATAAAATGCTGTAAAATAAAATTATTAATACTACTTTTTTGTTTCAAAGAACATCAAAAACATATACCCACCAAGTAATCCAACTCCCAAATCAACAGAAGAGAAGAAGACATGGGGCTGGAAGACAGTTACTAACTATGATGATAATTGGAATTTGTAAGAATTTAGGTCTCCAAAATTCAAGAATTGATATAAACCAAAGACAACTAGAGCATTTCACATTTAGCGTTTAAAATTAAGGATTTCAACGAATAACTTAAAACTTTAACTATATAACATGGAACCCCATCTTGAAGCATGCTTGTTCAAATCTATGTAGTGTTGAAGACGAACAAGAAAATGATAAGCATTATACAGCAGCTTACGTGGTTGAGGAAGAAAACAAAGCAAGAGACAGCTCTGCTTGCCAAACAAAAAGGACAAACGAGCAGTGCAATGAGCCGAAATGCAGCAAGCAC
>JAXCLQ010026990.1:0-10379 GCA_035584115.1 Cedrela odorata
CCATTTTATTAATCATAAACTAATTTACAATAATTTACAAAAATTATTTATATATACATAAAGATGATATCCTTAGACCATATGACACGATTGGTTCTAGGGCATATCTCCAACAGGTAGAATATTGTGTGTTATTTTATAATATTGAAATCTACATGAGTTTTCGGTAACAGTATTTTGAAATTATTTATTTTGTACATAACTCAGCTCAATAATGCCTAATCTTAGTCCCTGTATAGCTTTTAATTATTTTAAATTAACTCAGGTGTTTTTTATATTATTGCAAAAAGAGAATGAATTCAACAGAGACTAATACGGTTAATACTTCTGTAAGTATTGGAGATGACGAGATAAATAATATAATTCAATTAGAAGAGGATGCGGATAAAAGTAGTTCACAACATGGTGGCAAATGCAAAAAGAAGTTTACATCAGAAGTTTGGATATTATTTGAAAGATTGCCAACCAGCAAATTTTAGGATGGAAAACAAAGATCAAAGTGTAGAAAGTGTGGCATTGTCTACATTTATCCTAGCATGAATAATACAGGTAATATGAAAAAATACATGACTTGTTGTTCTAAATTAATAATGTCACGTGATCCTAAGTAGATGCTTATAAATAATGTTCAAGGATTTATGTTAGCTCATGTTCTCAAATTTGATCATAATGTATTTCGTGAATTGTTATCTAATACTTTGGTGATGCATGGTTTACCTTTTCAATTTGTTGAGTATGAGGGCATTAGAAAAATTTTTCAATACTCGGAAGAAAAAGTGTCAATAATATCTAGAAACACTGTAAGATCAGATATGTTAAAGATATAGAAAAATAAAAAAGAAAATATCATTTATATGTTAAAAGAAGTTTCTAGTAGAATATCTTTAACATCTTATCTATGTACTTCTCTAACCACGGATGGTTATTTATGTTTGATAGTACATTTTATTGACAAAGAATGGAAACTTCAGAAAAAATGTGTTAAATTATTACAATATGTTACCTCCACATACTGGAATTTATTTAGCTGATAAAATATTATCATTATTATGTGATTGGGGTATTGAGAACAAAATAATTTCAATGACTTTACACAATACTTCAAGTAATGATATCTGTGTTCAAATGTTAAAAAGTGAATTAAAAATAAGGAGAGCATTATTGTCTGATGGAAATTTTTTTCATGTTCATTGTTATGTACATATTATTAATCTGATAGATCAAGAGGGATTAATAAAAATTAAGGGAGAAGTGGAAAAAGTTCGTGAGAGTGTTAAATACATCAAAGGGTGTTAAGCAAGTGTCTCTAGATAGTAAAAAGAGATTGAGACAAGATGTTCCGACGATATGGAATTCCATTTTTCTTATGCTTGAGAGTGCTATTTACTATAAAAATGTTTTTTGTCATTTGCAATTAAGTAACTCTAATTACCAGCATTGTCCTTCAGAAGATGAGTGGGAAAAAATAACTAAGATACAAAAATTCTTCGCTATTTTTTATAAGATTATTTGTATTTTTTCTAGAACAAAGTGCCCAACTTCAAATTTATATTTTCCCAAAGTGTTTGCAATTCATGTGACTTTGAGGCAATTGATGAAATGTGAAGATGATTATATGAGAGATATGGTAGAAAAAATAATATCTAAGTTTTTGAAGTGTTGGTCAGAATTTTCTATCATATTGGCAATTACTCTTATCCTAGATCCTCAATACAAAATATCAGTTATTGAGTTTGCATATAAGAAGATTTATGGTCCAAATTCAATACAGCTCAAGTATGTTCAAGATATATTGTTTTCTTTATTTAATGCATATATGATTAATTCGCTCCAACCATCAATCACCACCACCACTACATCTACCATTTCTACCCTAGGTTGACGTGATGGTTTAAATATGGCGAGTGATGATCTTTCATTTAACAACATCATGGACATCCTAAAGGTAAATTTTATATTTATTTAATATTTATTATATTTAGAATATTTAATATTTACTTATAATTTATATATAACTTGTATATAACTATATGTCTTGTACGAGTTTGATGACTTTCAGAGTATGGATTATAATAGTTATAGTAAAAAGACTCAATTGAAGCTTTATTTGGATGAATCACTAGTAGATAGAAGTGTTAACTTGGACATTTTAAGCTTTTGGAAAAGAAATAATTTTCGTTATCCTAACCTTGCTTTCATGGCTCGTGATATTTTAAGTATTCATATATCTACTTGATCAATTTCGAAGTTCACTTAAGCCAGATATAGTAGAGGCATTGGTTTGCCCAAGAGATTGGTTGTATAAGGAATATGACATTTTAATTTTTTATATAATTAATTTAAATATTTTGATTGCTTAAAAGTTATAATAATCTGTTTTTATTTTTATTACAGAAAGTTCCAGTGCCAAATTGGATGAGTGTACTGAAGATTCAATGAACATAAATATCACTAGTACTCCTTCTTCAGAAAGTAGTACAATACCTAGTGATTTTTGATAGTATTGTTTTTAGAATTGATAATATTGTTTATGTTGTTATTTGTCAGTATTGTTATTTGGGATTGAAAAATTAATATTTGCTAGTATTGTTATTTAGGATTGATAATATTGTTTATGGATTTATTTTAAATTTTTTCTATTGGACAATGCTTGAAATTTAATTTTTTTTTTTCTGTTTATGGATAATGATGATATTGTATATGCTGTTTTTTGTTAGTATTGTTATTTAAGATTGGAAAATTAATATTCGTATTTATGTTATTATTTGTTTGTTGTTTATGGATGATGAATATGCTATATGAATTGAAATTAATTTTTTTTTATTTAATTAGAAGAAGTTTGGATGGATTAATTTAATTTATATGTTAGATAACACTAAATTATTATTATTATAGTTTTTTTATTAATTTTATTATAATTTAATCGTGTCTAAATAAATCGTGTTAAACGAATAAACGAATTTAAAAAATAATCATCTATAAACGAATAAACGGATCTAAACGAGTAAACGAATTTAAATAAATAATCTTGTCGTAACGATTTGTGTCTAAATAAACAAATTGTATTCGAATTTAAGTTTTTTATACGAATAATAAACGAATCGTATTCATATCGAATCAAATAATAAACTAATCGTATTCGTGTCGACACAAATTCAATCCGTTTATTCGAATTGACACCCCTATTCATAAATATTTACAGAAACTATTTAATTTACAAAACACATTCAAATAACTTTTTCCAATGGAATATAATACACGTGTGAGTCAAAGAAAACCAACCAGAAGGCTGAAGACTCTCTATGGCTATCACTAACTCTGCTAGTGCTAAGGTGTTTGACCTAAAAGCTGAAATGGGTGAGGGGTGAGTATATGAATATACTCAGTGAGTAAATAAAATACACATATATATACATATATGCACACACTTTTCTAAATTTCAAATATTGGAATTACTTTACAATATACTCAAAAGTATATATAGACATATTCATTAAGTCAAATAACTAGAAAATAGTTTATAGGTTCACATACAGTTTTAAATAAACAAGTCGGGCTGGTCATATTTTCTTGACCGCTACCTTGGCTAAAGTAACTTCAAAACTATTAGTGAGTTTTTCATACATAAAACCATATACAATAAGTTCTTATCAATTAGAAAATTATGTCACATGCTTTATAAAAATAACCATCCGTCTCACTCATGTTAGCCCAAAGTAATTACTTTGTGATAAAGTGACTGTCTTCTTAATAACCGTGAAATCCAAAATATCTCTATTAAGCCGCCATAACTTTTCGTAGAGTATCTATAACCGCACATACGTGCACAGCACACAGTGGGCTTACCATGGCATCTCCCTCTTATACTAACCTCACTGTGACTTCACTTACCTATGCGGTCTCTCAATAGATTCGTTCATAGATTGCCTCCCTATAGCTACAGTAAATAAATAGACCTACTAGCCATATATCAGTATCAGGTTCACTGGCTACATCACTAATATACATGCATAATTTAAATCAATTCATTTTCAAACAGTGGTTATAAATCATATAAATAAAATCAGGCCTCCTCGACCATTTGGGCGGCATGTATATCTAATAACTTTTCAAACATCAAACCAAATAAATAATTTACCCAATATTATATAAAAGAAATATAACAATTTCATTTTCAAAATTCCTTTAACACGGAAACAACTTGTCTTAAACACAAGTATACATGTAAGTATAACACACATATATTTACATAATCATGTATGTATAAATTTACTCACAACAATGGGAGGGTAACCATTCCCATTACTAATTCTCCCGCCTACTAGTCTTTCTGTTGGGTTCTCAGTACCTAAATAATACATATTGAATACTATTAATATTTGATTCCATTCACACTTGTACAAATCCTAAATTGATACATGTATACATGATAGGTATAAGTTTTATATATACCTATAAATTGTATTTGACTTTTTATCCTTAAAAATGACCTTAATTGAGTAAACCTTAGTAATCACATTATAGAGCTCAAAAAGAGTTTTCCGTTGATATCTTACATGTCCTCTAACTCTTTATAAATCCAAAGTTATGACATCTTAAATTTGACATATAATTCGGGTCGAAATCGGGTCGGAAGTATACTTCTCGAGTCAAGGGTATTGTACTCGAGTCGGGAGTATTAAGCTTGAGTTAAGATGTTTTAAGTTCGGAGTATGATGTATTAAGATCGGGTCGAATGTATTGAGCTTAGGTCGGATGTATTGAGCTTGGGCCAAGTATATTATGCCCAGGTTAGGTGTATTATGCTTAAGTTAAGAGCATTGTTGGAAGCACATACTCAGAACTTGAAAACTTCTAAGATGACAAAACTTAACAAAATCAAAATATTTTGAGAGCTTTTTGATAAAGCAAATAAGCTCCAATTTAGTATTATAAGTACTCTTTGGAAATGTTTTTAAGTGTAGAACCATTTTGTCTTAATAGTTATTTCCTAAAAATGACTCTTTTTTCAGAAAATAAGATTAACTATCAAAAGGTCTAAACTGTCAAAATTATTTCTTTTATCTTCCAATTGATTTTGACCCCAATCCATTTTCATACTAACTCAATCTTTTAAACTCAATTTCAACACTTCAAGAACAACCATTAAAGAGACTTATTCGAGTTTTAAAGCTCAATTTAAAACAATATTATAAATCAAAAACTTAACCCATGCACAGTAAAATCCATTTCAAAATTTATACCAAAATAAATTCTAAGATTTTAGGATGGGTGGAATGCTTACCGAAATTCAAGAAAAATCCTTAAATTTATTTGAATCCTTGGATTTGAAGAATGCCTTAATTAACTTCAAGCCCTAACTTTCTCTCATGCCAATTCTTGCCCAAATCTTTGAAAATAAATGTTATAGCGGCTTTAAAGTGATGAATTTGTGTTTTTATATGTGAAAAATCAAAAGAAAATGGAAGGATTAGTGAAAGAGAGTGAGAGGAATTGTTAGAAATATAAGAGAGAAAGAAGAAGGAGAAGAACGTGAGAGAAGAGAAGAAAATGAAGAAATTTCTGGATACTTGAGGTTTATATAGTGGGTATTAGAATGACGAATTTACCCTTAACTTGAGAAATAGATCTTATAAAAATCATTTAGTTAACATATGACACATTTCTTAAGGCTTAACTAGTAGAAGTCATTTATCATATTTCCAACAATGAAATCTCATGACCGACTTATTTCAATTCCACATTTTCCTCTAAAATTGATAGACACATTCCAAAAAATATCCAACACATATATAATTATCATATACTTCAATTATCACAATCTAACATTTCCTATGAGAAAATCAATATAAATCCTAAATGAACAATAAACCCTGAGGTTTCAACATGTATCAAATTTTAAAATTAAAATTTTAACGGGTTAATAGACTTACTGGTAACCTGTAGAAGTCTTTAGAAACCTTAAATTGATGTTTAAACGAAAAGCCCTCAATTTCTCTTCGAAACCAAAATTTCTTCCTTACTTTTTCTTGCCTTTTCTAGTCTAAAAATGATACTAAATTGTAGAGGGAAAGATAGGGAATGACTTGGTAACTGAAATTTGAAAGAAAACTTAAAATATTTAAAGAGATCTATAAAAAAAAAAAAAAAAACAAAGAGAGAGAGGAAGAGACAAATAAAGAACAATGGGGAGATGAATTCCCTTTATGGGTATATATATAATTGAGTAAAAAGACCAAATTGCCCTTAAGAAGTTTTTGAATTTTTAAAACTGTCTGACGAATTTTTATCAAGATTTGCCTAATGTATAGATACATTTTGGCTTGGGTATCGATACATTTATTAAAATTCAATTTTAAAAATTTCTTCCATATATTGTATCGATACATTTGTCTTTATGTATCGATCCCTTTGAAATGTATCGATACCTTTTATAAAAGTATCCCTTTAAAATTATTTTTGAACTCTCTGACTTACAATGTATCAATATCTTTAATGAATGTATCGATTTGGTTTATCTTATAATTATTTTTGAACTCTCTGTTTTACAATGTATCGATACTTTTTCTATATGTATCGATCAAGTCGACTTGTAATTTATTTCTAAGTCTCTGACTTGCAAAGTATCGATACCTTTTATCGATACATTGATCCTTTCATCAAGTATCGATCTGCATCCTTAAGGTATCGATACTTTGGAACATGTATTGATTTCTTCAGTCTCATGTATCGATACTATATGCTCAAACATTGATTTTTTACATAAAATTAATTCTGTTTACCTTTCAGGTGCAGGAAAAATCAAATTCTCCTTAAATTATGTTTTCAAGTAGAAGCTATCCTTGGCATAACTCTTGTCCTCATAAAAAAACTCTTCTTGATATAATTCTTGTCCTTATTAGGAAGCTCTTATTGGCATAATTTTGTCATCATCAAGAAGCTCTCATCGGAATAATTCATGTTATTATCAGAAGTCACCTCCAGAAGAGGACTGAAGACAAAATAGGATGTCCTCGGGTCATATTTACGAAGAGTACTAGTTTAATAAGGTTTCATCAAATAAGTTAGAGTTATGGTAAAACTATTTTGCTAACCAAATTTTTAATCTCACTTAAAAATAATAAGGTAAGATTTAATAGAATTATAGTAAAGGCAGATTAAAGAGCCATATTAGAATAAAAACTTATTTAAGTCTTATTCCATTTACAATAGAGAAATATTTGGAATTTAAATAGAAATCAAACTAGATAGTCCTATTCTAACTACAATAAAGAGAAGTTAGAAATATAAAGGTTAAAATAGAAAAAATGGACCCAAAAAATCCTTCTTATTCTTGGTTGCTATTTTGTAAAAAAGCATCCAGAAAAAAGCATTGAGGCAAAGAAAAATCAATGTTTTCATTTTTATCATCGTTTATTTAGAAAACTTTATATACAGCCACACACCAATTAAAGAAAACCCTTTACTAATTTAGGCATCGGAAGGTTATTACCAAAACTCCAGCACCTCTGATCTCCCAAAATCACGAGAGCATCAACAAAGCAATCTGAGTTCGTCTTGTGGTAGGCCAACCCGTAGACAATCCCAAAATTTGAGGTCATGGATTTTAATAGATTTGCGCTTGCAAAAAAAAAATAAATCACTTAATGACACCGACAAATAAAAATCTAGAATCAACAAATTTTATTAGAAGATATTATTTTAATATTAAAATTTAAATAAATAAATTATAAATATAATCATGTTAAAAACAAAAAAAAAAATTGGAGTAAAGATAAGAGATTTACACAATTTTGATAAGAAACAAAAAAATTCTAAAAAAATATTTTGACGTTCTTAAATATGATATTATGCATATTATTTAATTTTATTAAAAGATATTATTTTAATGTTAGAATTTAAATTAATAAATTATAGATATAATCAAAATAAAATTAAAAAAAGGTTTAGTGTAAAAATAAGAGATTTGCATAATTTGATATTATTAAAAAAAAAGAGGAGAGAGAAGATTTAAAAATAAAAAGCGTTAATGACTTAATTAATATATTTTAAGCATTTATTTCATTCAATCTTGACCCTTAATAGATTGTTAATATAAGAGTCAAGATTTGATGTAAAAACTTATGTAATTTTAGGGGATAGTTGATCCTATCCCATATATATATATATATATATATAATTAAGTTGTCACAATTAAATTTATTATAAGTTTTTATTCAAACAACTTTATTTATATTTTGTCAATTGTTTAACTTATAAATATTTCTAATATATATTAACACTTAAAATAGCTTATGTGTCAAAATACCTGTTTTTAAATATTTCAAAAATGTAAAAAATAAATAATTTAATATTTATAGTTAGACATTAAAAAAATAAAAATAAATAATTTAATACTTATAATTAGACATTAAAAAATTAAAATAAATTATTTAAGGATTATAGTCAAACATTAAAAAAAAATAAAAACAAAAATATGCATTCAAATAGATTCATATTTTAGTTGAATTTAAACCCATTTAAATTTCAAACGAAAAAGGCTAACATTCTACTTCTTCACATTAAGGAGTTTTGGCTTGAGGGAGCAAATTTGGTAGCCACCACCATGAGTTCAACTCCTATTATGTCTCAAGAAAGAAAATATTGAGTGAAATAGAAAATGAAACTTATTATTCTCATGTAACTTTTTGAATACCTCAGACTAGTGAGTTTCCAAATTCTTGGTATCGATAATTTCATTCCACGATAATTTTAAATTAAAAGTTAAAATGCCTCAATTCTAAACACACCTTATAAAATATATTGCTTTATATTAAGGATGCCTCACTGAGATGAGGGCCATTTTAAGCCCAGGCCTGAAGTTTAGTGCTGATCCAGATTTACAAACTTGTTAAATGTTTTTAGTTTCTTAAATTTTTTATTTAATTTTCCATACGAATATAAATAAAAATTAATGTAGGCACTTTATGGTCATGCCCCTCTTCTAAAGATTAGAAAATTACATATCTGTTTTTTCATTTTTATTTTCTAAAATGGGTTATACTATATCTAAATAAATGGACTTTGTCGGACTAGCACGACTCATGAAAATGAAATCTAAATATGTTATCATGCTATGCCAGTAGGCTATGTTTGGACCAACTTGTGATTCAACTATCTCGATACAGTGAGTCAACATTGTTGGATTATTATTAATAATAGTTTGGAAGATCTATAAGCTCATAACAGTAAAATAAAAAAAATTATATATTTAAAAAAATAAATAAGTTGTATTTATTTGTTTAAAATTGATCAAATTGTATCATATTAAAAATTCAAAACATAGTAATAAAATAAAATAAAACAGAAATTTGTTAATGATAATTGCCAATTGAATGATTAATTAAAATTTTAAAATATAATAGATTAAATAAAGTACAAATTTACAAGTGCAGTACTCAAAATTTATTTATTAAATTAGAATTATGAAATAAAACAATACTGACACATAGGCTTTGAGAGATTCAAGGACATGAATCACAAGATTCATTTAAGCATGCCAAGTGGGTCGATCATAAGATTTAAGACCTAACATTTTAAAGAAACGTTAAATAGACTAATTCAATAAATTGATAAAATGACATATACGTAGGGGTCCAACATAAGTCTAAATCAATCTCAAAGGAATATAGTCACTATAATTAAGGTTCTAGAAATTTTATTTTCTGATTCAAATTTTTAATTTAGTTGTTTTTTTAAGTCAAATTTTTGATTTAGTTTTTTTTTTCTAAATCAATTTTTTGATTTAGTTATTTTCTTTTCTAATTTAAAGAAAAATGTTACATATTAAAATATTATTGGCTATCTATAGTTTATATTAAAATTTTGAACTCTATATAAAAGATCAAATATTGTACGTTTTTAGGTGTCAAAAATAATAATAGAGAATTATTGGACTCTTAAACTTATCAAGTTTATTATTGTGGTGTTCAAAAACAACCAAATTTATCACCTAAATCCTTGAGTGATTCTTGGTGTGACGTCTTCAACTACCGTAATTCTTAGTTTTTATCTTATTAGATAACAGGAAGCCTAAGCAAATTTGTGTCTTAAAAACAGGTTAAAACTAAGAAAATTTACGTATTGAAAATCTTGAAATTCAGTACTACGTTTGGTATTGGATTTCGTTACGTTATTGGCGAGGTTCATATCAAATACACACATTAATATAATTAAAAATTATAACTAAATTATATCTAAATATTATAGACAATATTATGAATAATAAACAGTATTCATTACATTCTCCATCTATTTGAAAGTGAAGTTTACCTTTCCGAATATTTATTAATATGTCGCACTAAAAAAATTAATCATTAATTTATATTTTAACTTTCCTT
>JAXCLQ010026990.1:10479-28523 GCA_035584115.1 Cedrela odorata
GAAGTTTACCTTTCCGAATATTTATTAATATGTCGCACTAAAAAAATTAATCATTAATTTATATTTTAACTTTCCTTTTCAAATATTTACTTGTGTCGTATCAAATAAAACAAGTCTAGGCCGCTATGATAACAAAATTGTTTATTACAATACTACAATTTATTTTAAAAGCATATTGTGTAATTTCTTCCTCTTCGAACTTATTTAGTTTTTAAAAATATAATAATTAAAATATTTGATAATATTAACCTTTAATTTAATATTTAATATTTATCGCTCCTCCTCCTACTTATATGATATGTCTAGTGATTTTATCATGTAGTAACTATAAACTAAAATTAAAAAATTACAATACCTAAATTTTATGTAAACACTTATTTTATATTTATCCTTATAGTAGGCTTATATTGTTGAATATTATCACTTGATCTAAACTTAAAATTGAAAATAAATGTATAAATAGTAGTATTTCAACTATTTAACACATATCTTATAAAATATTTATGCTATGTTGTTACATAATTTATGTCATGCATTCATGCGGTAAAATATCATGTGTAGTTATTTTTTTTTCTTAAACTTTAAACTGTATTTTTGAATGAATAAATAATTTTTTAATTTATTATTTTTTTGTAATAAAATTTAATATAAAATTTTTATTATAAAAATTTATTATCATTAAATTTATAATGTTAATGTTAAATTTTTAATTCAATGTTGTTAGTTAATGCGAAATAAATGAATTTGTAAATATATATTTTTAAAATAAAATAATTGTAAATTTAAAATTATGAAAAATAAAATATTGATTTAATTTTATTAAAATTAAATTTTATTGATGAATTTTTTTTTTATTGAAATTCGGATTATAATAAAAGAAAAAAAATTAAAGGTTGATGGGTTGGTGGATCGTACCCGCTCGAATGGGCCGTGCTCGTAAACATTTAACAGAATCGGGCTGTACAGACACATGACATATCTGTATCAAATCCGGCCTGACCGGCCGAATTCCATCTCGATTTGTGCTCGGTTGCCCTTCCTTTTTTATTTATTTTTTATTTTTTTATAATTTTCAAACCCCGGTAAACATAGAAAATAAAATAAAAAAAATAACAACCTACAGTTTTTAGTTGAGTAAAGAAACGAAACTTGGTAGAGAAATAAACAAACGATCAAACCAATCTGAAAACCCTAGAAATGAAAAATCCCCAAATCTGAATGGAATCCCTGGGTCTCACCCGATTTATTCCGTTCCGATCCTCCAGTCACTCCCGTTTCCGCTTCCGAATCCTCCGATTCTGCCTCTTCTTTGCCGGTGGCTGAACCAACGCAGTAAGCTTCATTTATGTCTATATGCATAATACATAAATAGAGAGATTGTGTTAGTTTAAGTATACAGCGCAAGAAACATAGGCTTTTGGAGGTAGAGACAGGAAGTTGGATTTTTGGGGAGAGATATTGTTAGATTGACTGAATGATATTCTACAAAGAGAAGTATAAATTTTAGAGGAGAACATTTTACTGACTTGTTTATTGTTTAGGGAGAAAAAGAGTTTTAGAGACTGTAAAAAAAAAGTGCTTTTCCTTTTTTTGTTTAAAAAAACTTTTGGCTTTACCTCAGCTGTGCTAGTGTTTCAATATAGAGAGAGAAAAATGGGGAGTTCTAAACCGGGAGGTGATGCTGGGGAGTGTGGGGTGGGGTCAATTGTGTGGGTGCGTAGGAGGAATGGGTCATGGTGGCCAGGAAAGATATTGGGACCTGAAGAGCTGACTACGTCTCATCTCACTTCCCCGCGATCAGGCACACCAGTCAAGCTTCTCGGAAGGGATGATGCCAGTGTGTAAGTCTCTAATTTTTCACTCACTGTTTTAGTTTGTAGTTCAAATCTCTTATATTTTTTTTTCCATGGAATGTTAGTTTAGAAAAATTTGTTTCATTTTAAAATTTTAGTTTTGGTATAGTTGTTGATGGGGCATTGTTTGTGTGAATTGTCATCAGAACTTTTGGTTTTTATCTTTAATTTCTTTAGTGTTTTAATTTGTAACTCTTACCAATGGCGTATGACATAGAAATACGGAGTATTATCTTTAATTTGTCAGCAAAACCATTACAATCGGAGAACAAAAGTTTTTTTCTGTGCTCAGGAGTCCAAAAAGTGACTCAATATCTTAGTAGTTGATATTTTGTGGCAGAAGGATTGGTTTTAGGCCAACTCCAGTCCGGTCTTAATCCACATTGGAACCGTGGCCTTTATCTTCAAAACCATATTTTACTTTTTAATAACCTTATGGCATGAAAATCTACTCTTCATAGGAAATATCCATAGCCATTTCCCCTATACAGCTAGATTCTTCTTCTTTAAACTCCCAATCATCCTTGATCTCAAGATATAGAAACCATCTCCCATTTTCCTCAATCGTCCTTTCCCTCACCTTTTTTCTCAATTTTTCCTGCTGCGCTGCTTGAAGACAAATACAGTTATATTGAATGAGATTGGCAAGAGTTAAATGGTGTAAGGTTATACTGCTTGTCGCCCTCTTTACCCTCAAAAAGATGTGAATTAGCTGTTCCAAATAGTTAAAGCCTCTCAGCACTTGCATAAGATGATCTCTCTTGGTCCTCCATGTTTTGATGCTTGAGTATTGGTGGGCTGGAATCTAACTCCACTAGAAAAATTTGAAGTGAGGCCTTTGTATGTTTTCAACTTTGGTTTTGATTGTTGCTTAAGTGAATCATTTATGATTGATATTTGATTGGAAAATCATAACCAGGTGCTGAACATCATGGAAGCTTAAAGTTGGTGGAAATATGTCCAAATGAGAAGCAAGTAATACAAAATGTTATTTTTAATGTAGAGTTTGGCAAGCCAAACCCTTAAATGTGAAGTTGAAAGTCTTGAAATCTTGAATAAGAATTCTTTTAATATCATATTCTTTTCTCAATTTGATACATTCCAGAAATTTTCTGTGACTGGGATATTATACTTTTGAGTAAAGCATTAAATTCTCTTCGGGGTTCTTAATAATTTGTTCAAAGCATTTTGATAATTGTGAATACTGCTGTGATGCAGCAAGGATTTTAATTCTATTGATAAACTAGGGGTTAGCGTGGGGTTGTAATTGTGAATTATAATGTTATATGAAGACTGACTGGAAATTGAAAAAATCGATTGAAACAAACAGAAGGATATGGAGAGAAGCTTGGTTTCTAGGAGTCACTTATATGATCTTAGGAATCACTCCTAGTAGTAGATACATCACTCATGTACAAATACATTGCATTTCATGATACACAAGCTCAAAGGGTAATAAATAAAAGTTCTAAATACATTGTCTATCAAAATGAAACATTAGTGCCCTTTTTATAGCCTCTCATAGGATCTTACATAATGATGAGTCACATAACAGGAAGTCGCTCAAGAGCGGTTAACAAACACATTGTTGAGGGAGGTTACTCTAGGAATTATGGCTTGCTGTCTGAGTACTTGAAGCTGCTGACCAAGCAGCTTGGCATAAAATGGTCTTCATTGTTAACTATCTATTAGGTGGTAAAAGTAATTTCAAGTGCCATGTGAGCCTGAGTACGAGATTGAAGGAAGTTTTTATGAATCCTTAGTTAATTGGATATAAAAGTTAAGTGGTATACACAGCTACATTGTCGATATCTGTTAATAACGAGGGACATTTTTGGAAGCAGCTCAATGACACATCATTCTCAAGTAACGCATTTCTTACCAATTTATTAGGCTTTTGAAGACATTTCATTCTTCTTCCTCTATATGAATTGGGAAGGGGTTGTGGGTTAAGCTTATAGTTTTTGAAGCCTTCTCCAGATTTTTGTTATTGCATTATTGGGCCGGTATGCAAAAGTGGAACAACGATTCTTATGGGATCTTTTTGGTTGATATTGTGCTTATTTTTGATATCCTTTATAGGGGATGCTTTTGTAAACTCTAGACATTTTCTTGATTCTTGCAAACTTCTCTTTTCTTATTTAATTTTTTTTTTCTGTGAAGAAAAAAAGTAAATCATATTAACACAAAACAAGAACAAGCAGCTTGTCATGCCCTAAATAGTTTACAATAATGAATAGTGCGATTCTTTGGCATAACCAAAATCAAAGCCAAAATCTATACCACAGCAAAAAAAGCAAACTCTTGTATATCTCTATTATTCTTTCAGTAACAAAATTTCTTTTAGTTAACTAAAATGAAAAATGAAAAAGTTCCAATACGCTTGAGATGCTTTCCAAAGTGTGTCTTATTGTGGTTCAAAAGTATTTCTGCATTGTTTTCCCCAAATTTTGTGGAGGCTTTGTCCTTTCCTTGATAAGGTGTCCCTAAATCTGCCACCCATCCCGGCAAGTGGAATGGCCAAACAGTAGTTGATCCTTGATCAAGATGTAACATGTTTTTGGAATTTTTTCGACGAGCATGTTCTTATTTAATCAGAGGTAAAGCATTGTGGAAGCCTTGACCTCTAGCTATGTTGGTTGGATGATTTTCTGTCCAAGTTTCAATTATTTGTTGAGTCGAACACTTTCTAGTTAGTACTTTCTGTCTCGTAAAGGATTTCTGGCTGAACCTGACATTCTAATAATCTATCAGAATGGGTGAGAACAGATCCGTTTATCTCCTACTCATTTACTAGGACAAGTAAGGGGGTGCTTGGTTTAGAATAAATTTTCTTACAGTCTTACAAGATCACCAAAAACGACTTTTAATTGTTTTTATTTTTTACTGGTTTGATGATTGTGTGTAAAAAGTAATGTTGCAAATACCCTATCCAAAAGTGTTTTCTTATAATTTCACATCCTTTCTTTCTGGAAATATGCAAAGTTGGATCAAAATTTCAAATCAAATGAATCTACAACAATCTCCTCTTGTTTTGCTTGAACTTTCTGCTCTCTCTCTAAATGTATCTATTCCAGGTCTATATTGCCATATTGGTGCTGTAAAATCCTTGTGGTTTCTGAAATTTGCAAAAATGTATCATTTGAAAATTAATGGACAATTCAGAAACATTTTAGTGGTTGTCTGCCTTCTTGTTGTGGGTTCTCTTGTAACCTTAATTTGTAATTTTCTTTGGAGAAATAATTAGTAGTAGTACTGTTTATTTATTGCCTTATGTTTTTTTCTTGTCATGATAAATTATTGATGCAATCAAGGTTTAAAGTGTTTTTATTTGATTGAATCTGAAAGAGGCAAGAATAGTTGCATATTTTTTAATGTATTTCTATTATACATGCATTTGTACGATACTATATTTGTTTTATTCTTCTCCTTTTTTAACCTTTTTTTTTTTTAATTTTGAAGTATGGAACAAAGTGTACATTATCTGTAATTTATTTATGCAGCCTTTATAAACGAGCTGTTATTTATTCCCTTTGTTTTCACTTCTAAGATGTAGTTTCTGGTGTCTTCACAGGGATTGGTACAATTTAGAAAAATCCAAACGTGTCAAGGCATTTCGATGTGGTGAGTTTGATGACTGCATTGAGAGGGCTGAAGCCTCCCTGGGCATGCCAACCAGGAAAAGAGAGAAATATGCACGTCGAGAAGATGCTATTCTTCATGCTCTTGAGCTGGAGAAGGAATTGTTGAAGAAACAAGGAAAATTAGGTGTTTCTTCTGACCATGCAAGTCAGTCATCTGGTTCTTCAAAAAAGGAATTAGTTACATCTTCAGGAGCTCTGGATATTACTGCTGGGAACCCTGGGAATTTCAAATCAAATCAGTTTTCAGAGAGACCTGAAACATCATTTAAGGATAAGAATGTTGGGAGTCCTTTAAATCTTCTAAAAAACAAAGACACAGATCAATCAAGTTTGGAAGATGAACATTCTGAAGTAATACCTAGGATGAGAGGTTTGCAGGACCTTGGGGTTAGGACTACCCCTCCAAAGCAGAAGCTTTCTTCTCCTTGTGCTTCAGATGGTTGTGGGAAACTTACAGGTGACAATAATAATCAAACTCCTTCCGGTACTTTTCCTGGTTTGGGAGAAACCAGTCTTGCAAATGGTAAAATTCTTTAGAAAAATGAAAAATTTATACGAGGGATTGGCTAAGTAAATTTTGATCCAGGGACATGATAGGAGTCACCCACTTGTTCAATTATTGCAAAGTAGGGCAGAATTAGGTTGATCATTTCTCACAACTTGACTGCGATACTGTTTGCAATTCTATTTTAGGTGGGGAGCAGGCAGGTGTTTTCCGGGCCAAGAGGAGCAGATGTGTGTACTTGCCAGCTGAGTCTGTTGAGACTCTGGATCATAAAGAAATTCCTCCGCCAAGCCAGATTGTGACGTCACATTTGCAGTTTGAAGATGGTGAATGCTGTCCTCGTGCTGATTTGTCTGTTGAAGAAAGCTTTTCAGGGTTTATGGAAGATGATGAAACTGATTCTTCTGAGTCCAAGTCTGAGTCTGAGGCTGATTCATCTGAGACTGAACCAGATATGGATGAAGAGATGACTCTTTCAGGTTGATATTTTACTAAATCTATCTCTTGTCTGTATTACAGTTTGCCCCACTGAGAAAGTTGATTGTTTTTTGTAGTTTTAGTTCTTTATATATTCGAAAGATTAGTTTACAAACTAATCGATGACTTCCATTCTACTATTGTGATTGACCAATTTTAAGGAGATAAGTTTTTGAACATGTCCATACATGTTATTAGCTATAAAGAAAGCATATTCTGCTTTCATGTCGGCCCATTATATATATTGTTCTACAGGTACTATTTTATTATATTTAATACATGCATTGAGAATTCTTTATTGTAAATCGTTGGCATTCAATTGAGTATAGTATTTTTTTTTTTTTTTTGGTGTTGCCCAATTACTTTATTTCTCTCCTTGCAAGAAATTTGGCTTTTTATTGCTACCCCTTTTTCCAAGCCATATTATGTGGACATGGATCAAAATTAATGAATAATTTGGTCACACACTCGTCTGCTTCCATAAACATGTACAGGCATATAGCTTTGTAAGCAATAGTTTTATTTTTTGTTTTTGTTTTTTGAATAATCATTTTTGGTCTTTTGTCAAGGTTTCTATTCTGAACATCTAGGCTAGTTTGGCATTGTTTTTATTTTATTTTATTCAGGCTTTAGTTACTTGTTATAGTTGTGTTTTAGGTGCCTGCTTTGTAAGCATTATGTTCTTTAGTTTCTGGTGAGGTGGTAATGGATGTGGCCTGGAAATTTTTGTTCTGTAATGTACTTTAATATGCCATCTTGTTACTCTTCTTCAGTTTAGGGGTCTAAGAGCTTTGTTCTCTTGGGAAATATCGGTTCTTATATTTTGAATTGTTCCAATTTGGTTATCATGGTGAATTTAGTTGGACATAATAGCTCTTCCTTCGTGGGGAGGGAAAATTTGTATGGTATCCGGGGATGAATTTTGTGAAGATGCTCTTAACAGCATTTCTTCTTGTTTTGCAGTCATTTTCTTTCCTAAAATCAAGTCTTCTCATTAGGTTAAGATTTGTAGGTTTCTGCTCTCTTTTTGTTTATATACTTTTTACTTGATGAAAGAAAGGCCCTAGTACTACATTGAGCTTTGGGGATGCATGATAAATAAAAGCAGCATTCTTAGATTTTCTTCTTGGAGGTAGTGACTCCGGTAAGAAAAGTATGCTTGTTGCCGATGTGAATCTTCAACACTAGTAATGGATTTATTGACTTTCGTGGTTTGTTATGTATATAGTACTAACAGTTGTCCTTTTCTGTACAGGGAAGGCTAGTGAATAATCAAAGTATTATATGCATCCTTCATAATAATATTGTTAATTTGAGCACCTTAAAGTGGCCTTGAATTTTTGGTGGATTCTATCCTTGTTTTTTTACGCTTTTCTGTTGCCTGCTGGGTTTGGATGTTTTGATTTCTCTCACAAGAGCTATTGCTTACCTATTCAGGTGCTTTTATGCCTAGAGAAGCTGAATTTACATCTCAACCACTGCGAGAGAATGGAAGCATGAGCAGTGAAGAGCATGATCAGTCAGCACTATCTGCTGACATGTCTCACCTTCATCCTCAAGATCATATTTCTGCTAATGAATCAGTTTCTAAATGGCAGTTGAAAGGTAAAAGAAATATTCGCCATCTTACAAAAAGTTCTGTGGACGGAGTTGACAGAAGAGATTTTCATGGATCCACTCGTGGAACATATCATGAAGTAAAGGGAGCTGCTTTCAGCCAAGGAGTACTGAGGCAGAGTTTAAGTTTTCACAGAAAGGATGATTGCAATGGGTGTGTTGATGAGACTGATTTTGATGATAGGGATTTCTGTACCCAAATGATTAGGCTGGATGGAGGATATGGATATAGATTAAGGGCCACATCAAAAGGTCGGAATGGTTTCAACCGTAATATCATTGATTGGGATGACATAACATTGGAAGATCGGCCAGCTCTTAGAGGACGTTGGGGAGACAAAGTGGAGCACTTTAATCCAAGATTTATTGGCCGTTATAATTTTGGCAGCAGGACAAGATCTATTTTGGTAGATGTAAATCTGAAGGTCCAAGCGAGCTATCGAAAAGGACGTGTTCCGATTGTTTCTTTGATGAGCAAGTTAAATGGCCAGGCAATAATAGGACACCCAATCCAAATTGAAGCCCTAGAAGATGGCTCATCTGAATGTCTTATTCCTGCAAATGATTATTTTGCCAATGTAGCTGTTGATCATGATAGAACACTTTCACCAGCATGGAGAACTGCTAGAAGGTCTAATTTTCGGGTCCCCCGATCTATTCTATCATCTTCGCTTGATGGTGACATGGCTGTTGGAAATCATTCCTATTCAGAGGAAGAAAGAAGACAGTTCAAGAAATCCAATATAGGGAGTTTCAGTTTCAAGGAAAGCCTGGTTAAGAAGAGCCAGTCTCATCTCCGGCCTATGACGGATAGGAAGTCCCTGAAAAAGATGCCGAAGAAAGTAAGCTTATCTTCTAACCAAAAAACAAGAACTCTGTCATCGATTGCTATTGACCATAATCTCAGTTCTTGGGCTTTACATGATACCAGTAACAGTCAAATGAATGGTTTGATCAAACCGGAGTTATCTGGGCCCACAACAGTGGCTTGTATACCAGTGAAATTAGTATTCAGTAGGTTACTTGAGAAGATCAATAGGCCACCATCAATAGTGTCTGGTAAAGTGGTTCTGTCAAGTAGTGATGCTGAGAAAAACCGTTCATAGATTACATGTACATTGTTATATGGGGATACTAATATATCCGGTGCAACAATTGTTGCTAATTTTCTCTTTCTGACCAAACGGCATGGCCATCCTGAAATCGTTCACTCATCAACATGAGGCATGGATTCGGCTGTCTTAAATAATCAGTTAAAGCAGGTAACAGGGAAAGAAATTACATATACAAACTATATTCATTGATGCGACTGTTTAGACATTATTAGTAGCGCATTTGTTGGATGGAAGAGCAAAACTTGATTAGGCAGGAATAGAGTAATTAGTAACTATAGTGGACAACAGTAGGTAGGTGGTATTGAATTCACATAGTTGAATGTATATTTTGTTTCCTATAAAAGCATGTTTATTTGATTTAAAGATAAAGTTACAGTGGATGCTAATGATGAACTTGGCTGGAGAAATGGCTACTTTTTGTTTATTTATTTATTTATCTATTTTAGTCATTTTACTTGTGCAAGGTATTGGGATACTTGATTGCTGGATGCCACGGTTTGCAACGAACACAATCCAAATATATATGATAAAAGTTTCAGTGGGAATACAGAAATTTTTGAATGTTTAACTAATTATGTATTTATATTTTGCAAATCTTAATTAGTTTCTGAGTAATAATTTTTGTCTAAAGGCATTTAGTAGATTATCTACTAGGCGCCTAGAATTCGGGATTCTACTGATCCATCTAATGTCACGCTTCAACCCTAGGGCCTTCCTGTGATAATTGTTACAAGCTTTTATGATACACCTTTTCTATGTTCAGAATGTATCATAGGAGCTTGTAAGGTTATCAAATCATTTACTCAACACCTGAAAACAGTTTATAAACAAAACATCTTATTCATGGGGGTAATATTAGAGAATTGATCTTCGTAATTAATTCAATCACAACATATATAGTATATATAAATATCAATTCAAAACAGTTCATATAGGTTGAACAAAAATAACAAATTCTTATGAAATCATTTAATTTACAATCTTCCTCATAATGTAAAATAAAACAATTCGAAAATAACTTACATATCCAGTATCTTATATATCCAGTGGACTCTAGATTTATAAGTGAGTCAAGATGAAAAAACTACCCAGAGCGCTGTATGCTCTTTATCGCTACCACAAATTCCGCGAGAGCTAACGTTCCTAACCTGAAAATTGTAATTGTGAGGATGAGTATATAACTATACTCAGTGAATAAACGCATACATACATAGTTATACATACATGCACACACATTTCTAAATTATGATATTGGGATTTCATTTATTAATATGCTAAAATACGTACGTACATACAACTCATGTACAACAATGTCCATAAACAATTATATTTTCTTGCATTTAAGTTTAAGCATACAGTACGGGTTGGCCATAATATCCCAATCGCTACCTTACCCGAGGTAATGTCGAAATCCAACAGTGAGCCTATTATGCATAAATTTTATAAGCAATGCATTTTTTATAAACTAAAAACCTTTTCTTATGCATTAGTAAAATTATTTGTTTCAAATAAAACATGCATTTATAAAATAAGTCCGTCTCACTGATGTTGGCCCGAGTAGTCACTTGGTGATAAAATGACTGTCCTCGTCATATCCATCATATCCAGGAGATCTCTATCAAGCCGACAGGGCTTTCCATAGAATCTCTATATAATTGCGCACCCGCGCATCAGCTCACAGTGGGTTTACTATGGCTTAACTTTCCTTATACAGCCCCACTATGGCACCAATAACCTTTGCGGCCTCTCATAGGTCCGTCCATTAGTTACAGCCCTGTATATACAGTAAACATCCTAGAATAACATTCGGTTTTAACGGCTTCACATCACCAATATACATGTATTTAAAACATTTCTTTTTCCAAAACGATATTGTACTCAAAATCCGGCCTCCCCAAGCCATAACCATTTCATGTACATCAAAACATAAATTTATAACAGCAGACCATATATATAAAACATTCCCCAATATCATGTAAACCAACATTAATTATGTTCATTTCAACAAATTTAGCACACATGCATACTATATAGATATCATATGCATTCTTTATTTACATAATTACGCATGTATAAATTTACTCACTACTTAAGGGAGGGTAATCACTTCCTCTACGTCTCCTCACGCCCACTTGGCACTTCTCGTAGGTTCTCAGAACTTATTATCATATACATATATTTAAAATAAATTCTCATTCTCCAAATGTTTATATTCTAATGTATTTAAATTAAACATGCGTGGAAATGTAACTTATTATTCTTAAGTAACACATAACGTTTCTCGAAACTTAACTAATGGGACATTTATTCAATTTCCAACAATGAAATCCCATGGCCATTTTTATTCCAACTTTTCACATTCACGTTTAACACGACTATACTTATTCCCACAAATACTTAACATCTATGTACCGCAATTCTACATAATTTCATATTTTATTTACATATTAATACAATTACTCAAATGACTATTTAATGCATATATATATATATATCATCATATTTTCCATTCATCGCAATTCTACACCATAATACATTTTTGATAAATATACGTACACATATTTCAATGATAAATGCACGCATATTTGACGTTATACACTTCCAGTTATCACTATAAATTCAATTCTATATTTCCTATACAAAATCAAGCTTAAATTTGACAATTATCCACGGATAAACAGTAACTATAAACTTTTAATTTATTCAAAATGACGAAATCGAGCTTTAAATAGGTTATTTGACTTACCTAGAACCTGTTGAAGTCATTAAAAGCTTAAATTAACCATTTAAAATGAAAACCCCCTAATTTGTCTCTAAAACCCTAACTTTCTCCTTACTTTTCTTGCCAAATTATAGCTTCAATATGTAGAGGAGATGTCAAATAGTCATTAGGAAACAAAAATTGACAAGAATTTCGGTTAATATTCAAGTAATTTGATGGAGAAATGGAGAAGAAGAGGAAAATTTTATGTTCTGCCGAAGAGAAAAGCAAAAACATAGCTACTGTCGTTGCGTTTTTATTTCTGATTTGAAAAATTTCAATTAGCCTCCCAATATTTTTAAAAATTCTATATTTACCTGAAACTTTGGAAAGTCTTCAATTTAGTCTTTCCTTCACAAAAACAAAAATTCTGAAATTTCTTGAAACTTCAAAAAAATTCTTCATTTTAGTCCTGCAGTCACAAAAGTGGGGTTTACAATATCTACTCTCCTTAGAAAAATTTAATCCTCAAAATTTCACATACTTGTTACTGGAATAGATATGGACATTGTTGTTTCATGGAGTGCTCAGGCTCCCAAGTCGCGTCATCGATATTTGCATTACTCCACACAACTTTTACCATAGGAATGGTTTTACTTCTCAAAACTCGATCTTTCTGAGTAATTATCCCCACGGGACAAGTTTCATACTTCAAGTTCTTTCTCAACTCTACTGCAGGTGTCTCTAAGATGTGTAAAGGATCTAGAATGTATTTCTTCAACATCGATACGTGAAATACATTATGGATTCTTGCCAACTCTGAGGGCAATTCTAATATATATGCCACTGGACCAATTCTTTCAATGATCAGAAAAGGTCCAATATATCGTGGATGGAGCTTCCTTCGGTTTCTGAATCAAATAACACCTTTCCAAGGTGATACCTTAAAAAATACCATATCATCTACATCAAATTCCAAGTCTCTTCTTCTGTGATCTGCATATGACTTCTGCCTATCCTGGGCAGCCTTTAATCTTTCCCGAATCACTTTCACCTTTTATGAAGTCATCTCAATTAATTCAACATTTTCAAGTTTTCTTTCACCCACTTCATCCCAACACAATGGTATTCTGCACTTTCTACCATATAAAGCTTCGTAAGGAGCCATACCAATACTGGCTTGGTAACTGTTATTGTAAGCGAATTCAATCAGAGATATGTGCATGTCCCAACCACCTTGAAATTCGATAAGACATGCCCGCAACATATCTTCTAAAGTCTGGATGGTCCTCTCCGACTGACTATCAGTCTGAGGATGAAATGTAGAAGTGAAATTTAAAGCAGTACCCAAAGCTTTCTGAAGTTTCAGCCAAAATCAAGAAGTAAATTAAGGATCTCTATCTGACACAATGGTGATGGGTACTCCATGTAACCTTACAATCTCTGCTATGTAAAGTCTTGCCAGTTTCTCCAAGGAATACTTGATACGGATTGGCAAAAAATGAGCTGACTTGGTCAGGCGATCTACTACAACCCATATTGCATCATGTCCTGACTAAGTACGGGGTAATCCAACCACAAAATCCATAGTAATGTGCTCCCACTTCTATTCTGGTATGGGTAAAGGTTGCAATATTCCTGTTGGTTTCTGATGTTCTGCCTTAATCTGTTGACACACCAAACATCTAGTCACATACTCAGCTTTGTTCTTCTTCATACTTGGCCACCAATAACTTTCTCTGATGGTTCGGTACATCTTCGTACGTCCAAGATGTATAGCAAAAGCAGAACAATGCGCCTCTTCCATAATGGCCTTTCTTAAGTCATCAACATCAGGCACACAAACTCTGCCTCTAAGAGTTAATGTATTGTTTGACATGAGATAAAAATCACTCATCTTCCGGTTAAGTATATTTTGACATATCTTAACAAATCTATCATCTTGCATCTGCCTTTCTCTGATCTGATCTACCAATGTAGGTCTCACCACAAAATTAGCCACTAAGTCTCCAGTCTCATCACAACTCAAGGCTACCTTCAAAACCTTCAATTCTATCAACAGTGACATATATACTGTTCGGACAAATGATAATGTAACAGAAAATTTTCGGCTCAATCATCTACTACTACTTTAGCTTTCCTTGGATGATACTCGATAATCAAGTCATAATCTTTGATCAACTTCAGCCATCTCCATTGTCTCAAATTCAACTCTCGCTGTGTAAGGAGATATTTCAGA
Source organism: Cedrela odorata (assembly GCA_035584115.1). Taxonomy (NCBI): domain Eukaryota; kingdom Viridiplantae; phylum Streptophyta; class Magnoliopsida; order Sapindales; family Meliaceae; genus Cedrela; species Cedrela odorata. The sequence continues at coordinate 24,631 of JAXCLQ010026990.1, forward strand.
CTCTTATGGTCTGTGAAGACTTGACACTGCTCCCCATACAAGTAGTGTCTCCAAATTTTCAATGCAAAAACTACTGCCGCAAGTTCTAAGTCATGGGTGGGATAATTAACTTCATGCTGCTTAAGCTGACGAGAAGCATAAGCTATTACTTTCCCATTCTGCATCAATACACAACCCAATCCTTACTTAGACACATTGCTATACACAACATAACCACCACCAGATGTAGGAAGTGTTAGAATTGGTGCGGAAGTAAAACAATTCTTTAGTGCTTGGAAACTCTATTCACATTGCTCATCCCATACAAACTGAACTCCTTTTCTCGTTAATAGTGTCAACGGAGCAGCCAATAAAGAAAAACCTTTCACAAACATTTGATAATAACCTGCCAACCCCAAGAAGCTTCTAATCTCTGTGACATTCTTAGGTCGATCCCATTGCACTATGGCTTCAACCTTTCGATGATCCACAAATATTCTAGCACCTGACACCATGTGTCCCAAAAATACAACTTCTCCAAGCCAAAACTCACACTTAGAGAATTTTGCATATAAAATTCTATCTCTCAAGGTTTGTAACACAATTCTAAGGTGTTAAGCGTGTTCTTTCTTATTTCTGGAGTACACCAGAATATCATCGATGAAGACAATTACGAATTTATCCAAATAAGGATGGAAAACATGGTTCATGAGATCCATAAATATTGCAGGAGCATTGGCCAACCCAAATGGCATTACTAAGAACTCATAATGCCCGTACCTTATTCTGAATGCAATTTTTATACACATTATTTTCTCGAATTCTTAGCTGATAATATCCAGATCTCAAGTCGATCTTAAAAAATACAGTCGCTCCTTGCAACTGATCAAAAAGATCATCAATACGAGGTAATGGGTACTTATTCTTGATAGTCACCTTATTCAGCTGACGGTAATCGATGCATAGCCTCAAAGTACCGTCTTTCTTTTTTACAAACAGTACAGGTGCTCCCCAAGGTGAAAAACTAGGTCTAATGAAACCTTTATCAATCAACTCTTGCAATTGAACCTTGAGCTCCTTGAGCTCTGTTGGCGCCATACGATATGGAGGCATAAAGATTGGATTAGCTCCTGGTATAAGATCTATAACAAAGTTAAAATCTCGTTCCAGAGGTATTCCAGGTAACTCATCTGGAAATACATCAGAAAACTCATTTACAACAGAGGTATGTTCTAACTGTTTCTCCTGAACTGACATATCCACTACATATGCCAGGAATGCCTCACAACCTTTATGCAATAACCGCTTTGCTTCCAAAGCCGAAATTACACAAGATGCAAACACATTACGTTCACCAATCCAAATCATTTCAAGCTCACCAGGCTTTCGAAAAATCACTTGCTTGGTAAAGCAATCCATTGATGCTCGATGTTATGATAGCCAATTCATTCCTAGAATAGCATCAAAGTCTTGAATCTTTAGTGGAATGAGATCTGCCTTAAAGGTAGTCTCTCCCACTATCATCCCACACTGTCTAAATACAATCTTTCTAAGCAATCTCTACCCTAGTTGTGTATGCACTACTAATTCCTGGTCTAAAGGACTTAACTCTCTGTCAACATGATGTGTAAATGATGTACTGATGAATGATCGATTAGATCCGAGATCTATAAGAATGTATGCAGGCTGACTAAAAATTAACACCATACTTGTGATCACATCTGGATTAACTGGAGCCTGTTCCTGGTTCAGTGCAAATACTCTAGTTTGAACCCTAGGTTGACTCCTCTGTGCACCTTGTGCTGATGATGTACTACCAGAACTAGATCTCCTATTAGGTGGAACAGAAGTTTGAGCTGGAGGTTGCTGTTGAGGAAAAATAGAATGCTAACCCTGAGCAAAAGGTCCAGTCAACTCAGGTCTCCCCAAACTTGGACAATTCCTCTTGATGTGACCTGTCTGTCTATAATGAAAGCATGTCATGGAAGATCTATAGGCACCAGTATGCTGCTTCCTGCAGAAAGGACATCTACTAGCTCCCTGCATCTGTTGAGAATCTGTAGCAGATCTCGAAGCATCTAATCCTTGTCTGGATCTGAATCCAGAAGATTCATACGGAGAGAAAGGTGGATTACTAGTAGGACTCAGCACAGAAGCACTGCTAGATGAACCACTACTACGGCTCTTCTTCGAAGACTGGCCTATAGAAATATTCAGATCCTTTCTCTTCTAAAAGCCAACTCTCGCCCTTCTTTCCCCTATCAGTCTCTCTGCTCGAAGTGCTAATTGCACAATCTCTTGGTAACTCTGTGTACCGGTCACTGGCATCTGCTCTCTGATGTCCAAATTAAGTCTTGCCTCAAACTTGGTATAAAGGGTCTCTTCATTAGCAAATTCAAGAACAAACTCTGTCAATTCTCTCAACTGGGTCTCATACTCTACCACTGTTTTACCCATCTGTCTCATATTTAGGAATTCTTGTCATTTCTGATTACTGTGGTAGTGAGTAAAATACGAAACTCTCTCAGAAAATTAGTCCAAGTCAACTGTATCCTAGATCTGGCTAACATGTTTTGCCACCAAGTAGCAGCACTATCCTGCAATAACCGTATAGTAACTTTCACTTTATCCTCATCTGCAATGCTCATATTCTACAGATACTACTGTACCACTCTCAGCTACCTACTTGCCACCACTCCATCAGAGGATCCTAAAAAAGACTCACACCCCAACTGTCTTGCTTCCTTGATTAGCTTAAATGTAACGCCTGCAATTTTAAAAATTTGTAATTATAGCATCTGTAGTATATAGAAAATTTAATCAAATAATTTAACATGATTTGGTTAATTAAAATTTCATGTAACTTGTAATTTTTAGGTAAATAATTGAATTTTAAACTCAAAATAGTGTTATTTGTTTAGGTCTAAAATTAATATTATAAGTTGAGTTATAAGTGAATTTTAGATTAAGAAAATAGTGTTTAGATTGATTTTGGACTTAATTATAAAGATTTTGAAACATTAAATGTTATTTTAGAAATTTTTTAAAAGGATTAAAATAAAAATTTTATAAAGTTTTAAGCTATTTTTATAATATTAAAAAGAGTAGGGGGTCTAATTGATATTTTATATTCCACATATAACACAATTTGCCTTCTTCCTTCTCCATTCTAGTAGCCTTCGTTCTTCAACCAAAAGCTTCATTTCTGTTTCTTTCTCAAATTTCGGTTTAATTCCCCCGAATTGAAGCATTTTTCTTTTAAATTTCAATTTCGGGTAAGCTTAATGATTCATTAAAAGCTTAATTTTTAGAATTGGGGCATGAAATTGAATTTGAGTTACTATTTACATAAGAAATTTATCATTGATTTTACTTAAGAAATGTAAAATTGGGTCAAATTGGAATAGAAAACATAGTGTTAGATTAATTTGGCATTGATTGAAATGTTTGTGGGAAAGAATTAGTGTGTTTTTCTCTTGGATAAACAGTGATTTTGAAGGTGTTACAGTGTTTTTGAATATTGCTACAATAACTTTAATTTGCACAGTAACTTTAATATGCACAGTAACTGTTTGCACAATAAATCCGATATGAACAGTACTTAGTTACAGTAATTCGGTATGAACAGTTATGCTATATGAATTTCGGCGTAAATAGTGTTTTGATACAATATTTAAATAAAAATCGTATTTGTTTACTTAAGCAAAAATATATAAATTTAGGACAGTCAGAAACATGAATTAGCATAAATTAGTAATAGAAATCGTTGTTAAAAATCAGATAAAAGACTTAGTTAGTTAAATTTTGTGATAAAGGTAAAACTAAGGAAATTTTGATACTAATTGCACGAATATCGTATCTAAAATATTTACATTGTTTTATTAAATAGTAAAAAATATGATTTATATATTTGT
>JAXCLQ010027000.1:9355-19859 GCA_035584115.1 Cedrela odorata
CATTCTTATTTCATTAAGAAACTAAAAGGAGGTCTTATGTAATTTCAATATATGGTATGATCAAATTGATGTTTTAATTCACCCATGAGGGATTAGCCGAACGGTCAGGCCTGTGGTTGCTCCCACAAGATCTGGGGTGGGTTCAATTCCTATGGTGGGTACTTACATGGTCAAAGACCATAGTTTCCTGTTTCCCAAAGATTGTAGGGTTTGGCGGGCCCCAAGTTTCTAACTTGTGTTTGCTAGGCAGGTTCAGGGGATTTTTGAGTTACAGAAAAAAAATGTTTTAATCCCATAAAAACCTCCATAGATTGTGTTATATGTTCAGTGAGTAGGTGCTATCCAACCACATTAGATATTTACACTACCAAGCCATCTCATTCTAGGGTCATGATATCTTTGAAAACAAAATAATGTGAAAATTTTGAACTAGAGCACAGGCCCCATTGGAATATGTGCAACTCTAATCTATTCATGCATAAAGTCTAATTCCAATATATGATCAGATTAAATTGATTATTGATCCCACAAAAACTTAACATATATTGTTATACACAGTTGTTCAGTCAGAATGTGTTATCTACCAAAAATCGACTCTTACAAAGACAATCAACATTACCAAACCAACTCGTTCAAGGATCATCATATCCTAAGAACAAACAATTAAGCGTAAAATCCGAAGTGAATGAAGAGTTAACAAGTATAAACCATAAAACAAGATAAAAATTTGTGTACAAGCTTACATCAATAGGCTTCCTATCTATCTCAAGCACCGTATCTCAGTAAAAAATGGAAAATGCCCAACACCATAGGCATTGCAAATTTAGTTTCATACCAGTTACAACAATGACTAGAATAACTGCAAAGGCAATGCTCCCCCCGTCATACCATCCTTCCTTAATACCCTATAATATTAAAAATCAAGAAATATAAAATATAAAATCAATAAAAGGGTTAAAACCATAACAAAAATATGAAGAGCAATATCTCAGATTCTCAAGAATGCCAAAATGTGCTCCAGGAACAGTTATAACCACAAAACACCAATGAAGTGTAGGACTTAAAGTGGCTATTATTACTGTTGACCTGCTTTTGCTTCCCAATCATTTGCTATTATAAAAGTAGGAACAGCAGTAATGGTGTCCACTAATAATATACCACTCATCTTCAAGTAGCAAGAGCACTAGTAATATTGGTTTGGCCTTCTTTTGCAAGGTTCACAGCTCCAAGTTTCAAAAAATGAATAAAATATAAAAATATAATAAAAGGTTGCAGTAATGATCTAATAAGTAAATTGGCACGGAAACTCTGATTTCAAATGATGGAATTAATTGGATTTGAGGTATTGTACTACGTGATGAACCATAATAAAACCATTTCAACTATCACCACCTCAATGAAATATCACACATATTATGATTGATATGCCCAAGGGTGAAGAAAATAGTTAGTTATAACCAATATGATCAAAGATGCTCGCAAAATTTTATACACAAGACAGCTGTTCCACCATTTCGCCGATTATCTCCACATTCTGCACAAGAAGCTACACCAGAAAAAAGATTTGAGGGTCGTTTGGGAGAGATAAAATGCATAAGAGTTGCATTTTATCACTTTTTCTTTAGCACTTTCTAAAATAATTTATTAAAATGCTTAATGTTACCCATAAAACACATTAAGTACTATTTTCATTAGTATGGAATTAGTTACTAATTTAAAAATTACCTTTGTACAAATTAAATTTGATAAGCACTCATATAAAGTTAATAGCGAAACACATAGATAAATACTTATATTTTTAGTTTAGTACTTCTGTACCGCTAATTATCACTGCCAAAAGGGCACTAAGGCTCGAAGGAACAACCCATGGATGCTATAAGTTTTCATAGCATCAAATGCTTAAAAAGCTACACCATCAATTCCAATCTATCCAATTTCCACGATTTGCTACAAACTCCCAAGTCTACCCCAACTAGTTTTAAATTTTAATTAAATCCTTCATTTAGAAGCATTTAGAAATCATCTTCTTTAACAAAAATCCTAATAATTAACAGCAACAACAAGCATCAGACCAATTAGGGAGAAGGTTGGGTCCAAAAAAATGAGAAATAATTGAGAAAATTTCCAAAGCATCCTTCTTCAGTGCACACATAAAACAGAAATGTAATTAATTATGAACAGCTATGGGTTTACCTCTGTCTTTATACCAAGTGCTAAAGAAGCCACTGCAGCGATCATCAATATGATCAAAGTAAGATCTTGCCAAGCTTCCCAGAGGAACATCTATGATATCAAAAGCAAAAAAAAATAATAATAAATTAAGCCTCGTATATTATAGAACATAAGTTTCCAAAAAAAATTGCAGGAAAAGGAATTATAAATAAGAAATGCAAATCAAAATTTCAAATTGATGATAAAATTTACCCAAAAACTCCTTCCTTTCTTTTGAGGATATGTGTTTGAACCAAATACACTCCTTCGCTTCAGTAAGTCAACATCATCACCATGAATCCCCTTATCTAAATTTGTTTTTAACATATCTGCTAGCCCTTTAACCTAATGTTGCAAGAGAAACAAGAAAAAGAATGTAGATACAAATCACAAAATAGATCAACATTTTAAATAAGAAAATAATTAAAATAAGGAGTGAAGATGGACTTGCCCCCCCATATTGCCGCAGAGCATTAATATTATGATCCCTTGTCATTAAAGAAAGTTGTTCTTGTCCAATTGCAAAATCACCACTGGGAACTGCAGGTAATTCTTCAGGACCTGAAAATTTAAAGGACCAAGTTAATCAAAACTGTAGCAAAAGAATTTGATGACATTTTTAACGATATATCTCAAATGTGCAGTAAGAGCAAACATCAAGTATCACAGAAAAACAGGTAATGCATGCCTTCATCACAATGAAATTTCAGTAAGACCTAAAAACTGCAATAGCATCCATTCCTAATGCATTAAACAATAGTAACTAACAGACAAGCATTGGCAAACCACTTTGATTAAAGCATAGATAACAATAAAAATCTTAACTATAAAATACGGTAATTTGGTTGATACAAAACATACTGCAATGAAAGATGAGGACCAGAAACAGGATGGCAGAGGCTGCAAAGTTATAAATATATGGTGCAAGTTTAATAAAATGAACATAGGCAGAGGTGCATATAATTGGGAATGATTAAAATATTGTAGCCAAGTCCAAGTAATTGAAGCAAAACTTTGAAAGCCATATCTTGGTTAACAGCCAGAAACTTAGACATACGTCAGAATAAAGGAAAACTTCGTTTATCTAACATCCTTACTCTAACAAAATGCAAAACAACAAGGGGGAAAAAGAAAGACAAAAAAGAAAAAAAAGATAGTAAGAATCACAAAAATAAGAATAGTATCAGGCAAAACAATCTGAAGAAAAGACATCATAAGTATGTTTTCCTCCGGGCAAAAGAAAATTTATTTCTTCAGGGATATAGTCAGAATGTCTAGATAAGCAGTCAATCTTGCTATGAAACGTAAAAGTAGGACCAACAACAGATCAAGCAACGGCCGACCAGGCCTAATTAAAAACATATATACACATTAGATAAATAACTCTACAATGCTTAATGTAAACTAAGCATTCAAGAAGAAAAGGTACCATTTGCTTGTTCCCCAGCTTGTGTGAAAAGAACTGCAGCCTAAGACACAGAAGTTTATAGATTAGAAAATAAATATATGACTTGAAGTTTACCATATCACACTCCCTATGATAAATAGATACTCGTATGGCTTGGGCATGAGCTCTAATCTTTCTCAATGTTTGCTGCTTCTCTTCTTCCTTCTTGAGGTCCAATGTGTATCGAAATCGACGAGAAGCATTAAGCACCAGTGCCGCTTGCTAGAAGAGAAAACTTTTAGTACACACAATAAATTTAGAAAAAATAAAAACACAACAAAATGACTTCATTAATCTCAAAAATCTTTCGCCTAGCTAATCCAAGATCAAGAAGTTACATGTGAACTAGGAATGTGTGAGCATGTGTGTGAGTTTGGTTTACATCCATTTAATATTAAAAAAAAATTATATATACATATATATATATAATCATAAACAATTGAGTATCAAGTCCAAAGGGCCAGATGTTTCATGGAGATAAATTGCATAATTCTTTCAATTTTGAAACATGATACTAATATCAAGTAATAACTATAATGCTAGGGTCTTACTTTAAGCAACGAACAAAATATACTTCGTTTTTTCCAACAAAATATATGGCCAAAAAGACGCAGTTCAGTCATTATCATTCATTTTTTTACTCTGAGAAATAAATAGTATCACAATAGAAATCAAGACTGCAAAAATATAAAAAAGGGTAAAAAGGAATGACTAAACAATTTACATAAACCACAAACAAGGGAAAATCACACACCAAAACTCTCTAAATCAGCCAATCAAAGGGTTACAAATTTACTATCAGAACTGAATTGGTTGTAATTGGTTAAATACCTCCAGAATAGCATCACCACAAAAAAACTTAATAACTATTTTTGCCAAGTTCCCAAACACTGGGAGAATAAGCAAATCTATGATCTATCTTTAGCATTTCAAATTCATATACGCAATTATTGCAAAGGAAAATACCAGAGTTGCAAACCTTTCTGGTTATTAATTGAGCCAATACCCAATCAGCATGTGACAATATTCCAACTACAGAGTCCGCAAAAGAACTTTCCTTGCGTCATCAAAATACAATGTGAAAACAAAACTGCCATCCCCAAAGTATTTTTTTACTGGTAGGGATAACAATTTTGCCCGCAAATCCGCTACTACCCAATTCTCATGGAACGGGTTTGGCATGCCTCTTAGCGAATTTGTGACAGATTTGGAAAATAAAATTAAAACTTGCAACGGATTTGGGACGGATACGGGTATGAATAGATATCCGCAAATATCGGCGGATTTTTTTTTTTAAAGTACCAAAACGACGTCGTTTTGATATTAAACCTAAATTCTTATAAGGGAAGTTTAGTTACTTAAAGTCGGCCGTATATTCCAAGATATTCCATTTCACGTATCTATTTACCTTCATGTTTTTAGATTAGAAAAACTAGAAGAAAAGCTTCTGGGTGAAAGATACAGGTATAGATCACTTGAAGCTCAGGTACGTGTCATTACTATTTCAAAATCTGTGGTGCTGTATCTATTTATTCTGCTCTTTAGTTTAGTATTTGGTGTAATGGATTTATCCTAGGATCTGACTTTTGGCTCTCTGTGACCAATTTTGTGATATTTTGACTTGTGGATGTGTTGTTGGAGCTCACCTATGCATTTTTTCCCAATGAATGAGTGATTGGTGTAAAGATATATTTAGCCTAGTTTGGTAGCCAAATATATGAAAGACACTGAAATGCTTTAACATTTACAACTTGGTTTTATTGTTTTTGAACTGGAATACATAAAAAAAGTTTAGGATTAAAAAAATTATGTTATTTTTATTTTATTTTTGTTTATTTGTGATAATTTTGATCTTTGTAAACCTTGATCTTGGGTTTTCCAGCTGAATATAGTGAAATAATAATTTATTGATAGGCTTTCTCCTTGTGTAATTGTTTAAATTCACTTCATCAATGAAGTGGTATGCATGGCCTACAAGTTTTCAATCATTTTAAATTTTATGTGAATGATCTATTTTATTTTGAATTAATGCCAAAACTTTTAACAAAAACTCGCTAAAAATCCATAGATATCCGCACAGATTTGGTAAATATTAAATACCAGTTTAAGTGAGTTTGGTAATAAAATATCAAACCCGCTACAGATTTAGTACAGGTATAGTATTGAATTTTTTTCATGAATGCGGATGCAGGTTTAGAGATATCTGTCCAAAACCCAATCCGCTGCCATCCTTATTTACTAGATGTTGCACTACTACATTTTACAAGTTCCAAACAACATATAGCTTCTATTTTGCTTACTCCTGCAACATACTTGCTACTAATCAGAGGGTCCTTCTTGCAAATACCAATTTTTTCCCAGCATGGATATTATGTATGTTTGTGTATTGCACTATTATTAAAGTTCACACACTTAAGTGCTAACTTAAGAACATACACTACTTACACGAGCAAGTGAGGGTACGCAGTGTACCTAACGAGAAAAGTTAAAAATAAAAATTGATTAATTTGTTTTTGTTCTATAATAGCAACAGCTACTTATTGTAATTGCAAAAATGGCAACGCAAAAGTAAAAAAGCCCAGTTAACAACAATCAATCAGATATCATATTCCCTGCTAGGAACCTAAAGATAGAAACCCTTAATAACCAAAAAGAAAAAACACAAACACACACACACAGAAAACTATGAATTGATACAGAGTCACAAATCTAGTACTATGAATAAAACAGAATAGTAAATTAAGCATAAAAATAAAATAAAAACAAGAAATGAAAGAAAAAGAACAATTAAAGTAATAGGCAGAAAGAGAAAGAAGCAAATACCCTCCAGCGTTTGAGACTTTCGATGGGAGCATTCTTAGTACTGGTGAGAGAAAATGGATCGCCGTCGTCCGCCAAATCATGGCGGCTACTTCCGGCTTCCTCGTCATTATGCCGCCGATAAGGCGAGCCTTTGAATAAATCCATTATTAACTGTTCGCAGGAGAGATGGCACCCTCAATTTTTTGCTAAAAATTCTTATTAAGAGCAATAATCATAACATTCTAAACATATGTGTTTCGTTTCGTTTGGCAGAAAATACAATGTTCTTGTGCTCTCTAAACTCTGATCACCTTGCCCTAGTACCAAAACCCTTTTCTGTTTTTCAATCACTTTCTTATAGCCCTCAAATTTCATTTTTGTCTTATCTGCCGCTTACTCGAAAGTAAACCATATCTTTTTAAATTTCAAATTTCTAGATGAAGCAAGTAACCAAACAAACAGTAACAACGACTAGAAAATTTTCGTGATTCATCCAAACTAAACCTAATAATGCCCTTAAACCAAACGCACAGAGAGTTAAACCGAATATTTCTTTTTTTTTTTTCTTTTTTTTTAATCGTTGTACGGCCTCACTAGAAAACAAAACCGAGATAAGTAAAAATAAAAAATAAAAAAATTGTTTTGTACTGTACCTGCTTGACAGCTTAAGCAAAAATAACAGTTGCCGTTTCTTCTTCTTTTTCTTCTTCTTCCGCGTATTTCCCTGGCAAATTTCGCAGAAGAAGAAACTATAAATGTAACAGTTAATTTCCCGTATTTTTTTATTTAAAAAAAAAATTAAATAAGAATAGATTACTTGTAACGGTGGTATTTTCTTTTATTATTATTTTTCCTTTTGCGTCTCCAAGATTCTAACGTAACGCGGTAGAAACCGCGTGATAAAGTAAAGCTGAAAATGAAACGGAAGCGTGGTATGTACGTGGCAGTTTAACAGTCATTCGGGACAGGACAATCGAGTGGATGTAAAGAAAATTAGACTTTAAAAGTCAAATTAGTATCATAATTCAATATATGGTCCACATTATGAGAGGCACTTAATTTATTTTTTTTTTCGTAATATTTAATAAATAAATAAAAAGTAACTAAATATTTATAACTAATAAAAAGATCCGTTATATTTTATATGAATAAATAGGAGTCTTATAATTATTTTGAGATATTTTATATATTCAAAAATTAAGATTTTTCTCTTTTAAATACACGTGTATATATTTTTAATTGTGTACAGTAATAGATTTTATCTTTTTACTATATTTTCATTAACTACTCACTCACGTACCTGTATTATTTACAAAGATAAAGATAAAAAGTTAGGATAGAGAATCTACGCCCACACACCATATTCTAGACATTCTAATTAAATTATATATATATATATATATATATTTTTCACTTTCTCGTCAACCAAACAAGTAGTATTTATTTTAATAGGTTTAACATGTACAACTTGTATGAACAAAAATAATAATTAATTGTTTTAGCTTCCCTATAAGAGCTTGTGTTGTATCTATCACTTGAGAATATTTTTTTTTCCTTTTTTGTATTTGTGGGAAGGTGGGGGACGGATATTCGAGCCAAGAGAGCAAGAGGGATCAAATTTTCTTAAGAAAATCTATCAATATTCCTCCTAAAATCATTCTGGTTAGTCCCAAAACTCACTTCAAAGCTTAATTAGACATGAAACCAGCACAATAACAACAATAATAAAACAAAGAAAGAAACTTAAGACTGGAAACAAGCATGTCAAAAATCTAGAAAGAAGAAATTATTCAAGTGGAAAAAAATTGGTTAAGAAAAGAAGCAGAGAGAGCTGAAAAACCAAAATGACAGAAATTTGAAGAGCACCACTCTCTCTATGGCAGCATTAAGATTTAAGGAGCAATTAATGTGGCTACACAGACACAACAAAGCATGCAAATATATGCAAGCATCAAAGGCAAAAGCTTATTAAATTGAAATCGATCGAAGAAGATAACCAAAAACTCATCGATTACACTAAAGATATAGAACAACATACCTGTTATATATTCTGGCAAGAATTCTTGGGCTGAGTTACAGATCAACCAAGAATTCTTGGGAGGAAAAAGAAAAATTAACGCGTCACAGAAAAACTTCTGCATCAACCAATAATTGACAAGTAATATTGATGAGAATATGGCACATTCTTTTTCGTCAATAATATTCCAGCTTATCTATTCTTCTTTTAAAATGATATGGCATAAAAGTAAAATCTATGTTAATTTCAAAGATCCTTCATTTTCGAAATAAAAATATATATAATAAATAACAAAGGCCATGATAATGCCAGCGAAATTATGTAAGTTAATTAATCAACGAAAGCATGCGCTGCAACATTTAATTACTACTCTACTGTACCATTCATGAGTTTTAATATTCTAACCTTTCTGGACATCAATAAATATTTTTATCACATATCAATCCGATAAAACAAATTAATGATTTACCTTATAAGTCGTGTTTCATACACAAGACTGTATGCTCGACGGCCGAATCAATCAACTCCAAGTGTTGATCACACTTCACTCAGCTGAGATCGATCTTCTCTCTATATATAATAAACACACTCTGCATAAGAAAAATGAGATATGATAAAGATAGAATCACGTTTTCAAAATTGGAATGTTTGATTTGATTAATAAGATGCCTTGATCTTAATCTAAACAAATAATCAAAAGAAACAAATGTTTCAATAATCGACCAAAGATTTGCTTTTATAACTTGATGCAAAGCATAAAGCGAACAAAGACCTAGTGTCCCTATGTTCTTCTCTTCCACTTCAAGATTTTTCTTCTTTTTTTACATAAATAAAATTAATTCTTTTGCTGTTTTCTGTCTAAACACGTTGAAAGTGTTCGTTTGCTTTCATTTTAAATGAAAATTGAGAAATAATGAAGGTAATTTTAATACCCTTTACGCTATCTAGGACTTTTTCTTTTTCTTTTTCTTTTTTTCTATATACGATAAAGACATCTGTTTCATTTTTTCAACAAGGAAAACTTCATGCATACCAAATTCAGGTGTCGGTAAAGAAAACGAAAATAATTAAATACAAAATCATTTATATAAATTAATACAACAATATTAAGTATTTTATAAAATCTAATATATATGAACATAAAACAATCACAAGTTTAAGACCGTTGAAATTACGAGCTAATCTATCATATTTCAACATCTATATCTGGATTTGACTAACACCTATTATTATCATACAGACAAGTACTACATCATTGTCTGCAATTGGTGAACTTCCTTCCGGCATGATTTGGAAAAACCTCACTACTTACTTGACAAATGGAAAAAGTATTGTGTTAAAGGTGCCACGTTGCTGTGCTTGTGACAAACATTAATTCAAAATACTTCGCTGACTCTACCAAAAAGACAGAGATTTACGGCGAAATGTTTTGTGCATGATCATATGATACACATGCATTGACTTGTAGCCATATCTCATGTTTTGTTTACGGCCATTCATGCATGATTCATGATACATGCCTTGCCAACATTAAGAATTTAATTCCTTCCAAATTTTTGAAGAAAATTTGTATATACTAGTGCATGTGTAACATGCAATATACCCAACCAATGAAAAAGAAAAAAAATGTACTCTTGATTCTATTTGAAATTGTCCTTGCTTTAAATAACAATTAGTCTCAATAGTTATAAAATTATTAGTTATAATCCTACAGCTGTGGGTATGGGCCATTTTGCTGTCATCTTACAATTACCCTTCAAAATAGAAGTGCACACAATGATAGTGCCAAATTAATTTGGTCCCAAATTTTAAAAATGCTTAGCCTTTTATGCATAAGCATGACCCATAATAATTATTAAAGTGACATGATATTGCCAGCTTTGGATTTGGCAAATTATTAGCTTTTTCTTAAAAAGGAAATTCAACTATTATTCATGTACAAATCAATATTAGCATTGTAGCTTGATCGACTGGTTAATGCTAATTTAATAGTCAGTTAATTGAATGAGAACCAGCTAGCAATTAAT
>JAXCLQ010027011.1:0-16537 GCA_035584115.1 Cedrela odorata
ATTGAATGTTAGAATTTTCATTCTTGTTTTTTAGTCCAATTTGCAGTGTCTTAGTTAGAATTTATTTGGAGTTCTGTAAGGATGGAGTTAACACATCAAGATAATTACGAATGGAGATGCGTTTAAGTTTTATTGAGTCCATTGATCAGGCCATCTTCGTATTTTTGGAAATTTATTGACTATCAATAAGACTTTTATGGTTTAGCTAACATGTAAATGATATGATAGAAGCTCTACAGTATATATCAGCTTTTATAGTTTTTGATTTTAAAATATTGTTTTTAGTTAACTACAATTTACTTGTCCAGTATTCTATAGAGGTTCCAGATATCGACTTGCTTAGCTCCAGTAGAGTAGGCGAATGTTTCAAATTGGATGTTAGCTCAATGTCAGTTCTTTCCCAATAATATGTCTATCATTCGACAAGTAGAAAACATAAAGGATGAAGACATTGGAAGTGGAACATATTTGACTAATTGCATTTCGAATCATCTTTCAAGTGTTTGATGAATACTTCTGCTGCTGATATTGGTGTCTTAAAGAAGCCTATGTCAAGGCCATAGGGATTGGACTGACAAGTAGGTTGAACAAAGTGGAGTTTCATCACACTGGCTGGGCCAACATATCTGTTAAAATTGACGGAGAGACCAAGACAGAGTCGAGTTTTGGCTTTTTGAGTTAGGAAAAAGAAATTGGGTAAGTCTTTAAGAAGTTCTCTTTCCATATCATTTTCTTTTATTGAACTACCAGCTCTTGTGTATCATTCTGTCACTCTGGTGAGATTTTCATTGTAGGGATAGCTTTTCTGTAGCATACCAAGATCTCTGCCAAATATCACGTGAATAGGTTTGGCTTTATGTGGTCCAAGTTTGTTTCTGGATATTTCCTGCATGTCATTCTGATTCCCAGAACTAATGGAACTGTTTGAACTAATAGAATTTAGAATTTATTATTGGACCGGATACTTCGTAGAAATCTTGACAATTTGATTATGCAGGGATATCTTTTTCTTAGTGATCAGATTGTGTGTGCAAGAATCACTCTGATATCTACTTCTGAGATAACTGTTATTTTTATCAACAGCAGGTACCTGTGGCAAAAGTTCACCCAAGGTCAGCCACCGAGAGTTACAAGAGAACATTAACAAGATCAGATTTCAATCTAGAGGACTATACTGAGGGCCTCTATCTTCCAAATGCACCATTTCTCTCACAAACTGCAGAACAACTGATTTCAATCTTATGCAAAGCAAATTGAAAACTGGATGCAGAGCAGAATACATGATACATCCAGAGCTCATTCTCTATAGAGCTGAAATATTCTCTTCCTTTGGCATTATCTTTCTTAGACTTCTCCCCTGCAATCATGGAATTAATGGCTTCGATAGCCTTCAGTCCATCTTCCATGACAGCCGCTGTTGCCCCCTATATTTTGAAAATTTTTGTTCCCAATTTCTAGACTGATTCAATTATTTGATTACATGACAACTAATTCAATCCTATATAGAAACTAGGAACCAGAATTGGATTGCTCCAGAAATTGGGAACTAAAATACTTAGAAAAATTGGAGTAACAGAGACTGTTGCAGAAGATGGTCTACAGACTGTTGAAGCTTTGGAATGAAAATCCTTGTTTGCTGCAGAAATATATATATATATATATATACATATGCAAGTAGTCTAATTCCTTTTGTCCCATGAATGATGCAATACTTTTTTTTTTTTTTTTAACTATTTTGCACAATTCAACAAACAATTGCATTATAATACGATCCCATTAAGTCAGTGGTAGATCATATGATATTGGTTGCACAAGGGTGCTATTCTTTTGTTTGAGTACCGGTCAGTTGAGAATACGAAAGAAAGGAAAGAAATAAACGGAAATATGTTGATGTCGGCTCCAATACACGAGTTCTTTTCTTCAATGGAGAGTCCAATGTTAAGGTTCCACCAATCATTTTCAGGTTAGTTTTGGCTCATTGGAATGTATATATCGTATGGGTGGGCGGCAAATAGGTACACAAACTAGATATATTCATCTATCCAAGATATTGTAAGAGGTTTTTTATATTCTTTTTGTAAAATTTGTCAACTTTTTCTCTTGTAGGAAACAATAAATAAATAGAAGATACAAAAGTGAACTAGAGATACACAAACAACTGTGACAAAACCCAAAAACTATACAATTAATTCTCTATAAAAAGTATACCCCAAAAACATGACAACATGGGAGGATTCCCCAAACAAACAAAATTAACCCGAGACAGTATACCAATTCCCAATCAAGTTGAAAAGGAATGAACAATCTTGAAAATTTTTAGCAACCAAAGCCAATAAAGAAGTAAAGAAATGAAATCCTGTCCGATAGCCCTTCTTTTCCTTCTCAAATAAGTGGTTATTTCTTTCTTGCCGTCTCACCTACAAAAACTACAAGAGAGCTAGGACTGCAAACTTCCATAGTGTTTTAGCCTGCCTTCCTTTCCTGAAAGAAAAAATATATATTCTTCATCAGTAATGCATTGCAAGAAGCTTGCAGCTGCCCATAGAATTATAGCTGCATTGCATAATTGTGCCCATAAATAAAGGAGACAAAACAAAACAATACAATGATGGGAAAGCTGGCTGTTGGTTTCTTGATCTGTTCTACACATAACACACACCACGAAGAGGAAAGACACATCTTAAGATTTCTCCTTTGGACCATCTCTCCAGTATTAATTTTTCCAAGAGCTACTGTCCGAGTAAGGATTTGAACTTTAGGAGGAACATTAACCATCCAAACCATTCTAAATTGTTTCAAATCACTAGTAGAGCAGTCTTCCACCAACCATAAAATAAATTAAAACAAAAAAAATAATAAAATGATTTGCTAGAGAAATTGCCCAAGGATATAGATTTCCACATTCTCCTATCATCTTTACTCTCATCAAAGGTAAATGAGTTCAGCAAAACCATAAAAGCGGTACACTTTCGAATTTCAATCTCATTCAAATTTCTCCACAAATTAAAGTTTCAACTCAAATCTAAGGAAGAGGGATCCACGATAATTCTAGACTTAATGAGCATGTTCTTCTAGTAAGAAGACAATTAATAGAAGAAAAGCAGGAAGTTTAGGGAAACAAAACTGTACTTACAACAAAAGGATTTTAATTCTTCCACAGTAATTCATTATTTTTTAAATAACCATTCTAAATTTATTAGAGTATATACATAGGCTAGAAACCAACAAACTCTAAACAAAATGTTAAACAACTTTCAGGCAGGCCATATGTGTTTCCAACTATCACCAGTAACAGGAGTAAAGTCATACCTATTGCAGCTTTCTATTCTGTCATACAAGGTCTTCTAACGTTGCAGACAACATTTATGTTTCAATCACCAAGACAAGAATGAAATAAATAAATAAATAATGAGAAGATGAAGTGGTGAAGGGGAAAAACATAGCATATGGGTGAACTGTATTATTGAAACACAAAATAGAGTAACAAATTGAAAAATAAATGCCCGGACAGAAAACCCCGATTCGTGTATAATGAATATAAGGGAGGGAGATCAGTGGCATAGGAAAGATGTAAAGATAAATAAGCACCAGATAGTATCAAATCACAAGCTAGTACCGAAAGCACAGTAAGATGAAAAATCATCCTAAAGAAGCCAATTGTTTAAAGCAAGATGAAGACTACTGTGACAAATACAAATAGTATCAGATTCCTCAAAAGCTCAGAAAGGAAAAAGGGTAATTCATGAAATCTTCAAGTACAAACTCTGCTCCCTATGCTAGAGTGTCTCCAAAACAAATTCAAAAACTTGAAAACTATGATTACGCCTTTCTACTCTTTTGCAAGTTTCAATAAGTTCATTGGAGAATTAAGGTCTTCCACAGAATAAAGAACAAATATTTAGCACAAAATAGAAAAGATAACATACCTTAAGAGATCTCTGCCCAACCCATAGGCTTCACTTTGGAATCGGCATCAGAAGAAAACAGGTACTAGCTCCAAGATCAAAGAGTAATAAGGTGAATTCCAATATTTTGCCAGAGAACAAGAAAAATCTGACAACATGAACGTAATGTAGATCAACAGATGCCTGATAGTAGAAGCATTTTAAAATTAAATGATAAAACCTTGTATTATCTGAGAAATTTTAACAAAGAGCTGGGCCATAACAAAATAACTTTAATACCTAACTTACCAACAAAGACAATCAAATAGAGATTCCATTGGTAAAAATGTGGCAAAATATCTACCAAGGCACAAATTAACAACTACAGAGCAAAAGATAATTTAATATAACACACACACACACACAATAAACTGGTCATGATAACACATGGATAAAGCCCAAACTACTAAAGTGCTGAAATTCGTATCAAGAAATGAGCAAATCAACTCACTGATGAATCAAACAACACATCCATTTCTCATTTTGCTGTAAGAATCAAATAAAACACAGTGGTGAACTTATGAATGAAATTGAGAATGAAATGCCGTACCAAGGCATCATAGTTAGAGAGATATAAAAGAACAAAGTCAAAACCAACTAGCAGATCCAAAATAAAATATAAATTCCTACAAAAATAAGAACTCAACAGGACCAGAAATATAGGAAAATAAATAAACAAAAAGGCTCTTTAAGAAAGCTGTGATTTGTTACAATGGGATAAATTGTCTAAATCACAAACAATTAGGAATATTTGTGTAACTTCTCTAGAGAAGAATACAAAAAGAATGGAAATAATTACGAGAGCCAATTCACCAGAGGCATAACCATATTAGCAGTTTGTCCCTGACAAGAGCACTATCATACTTATCTAAACAGTTGAACAAACCATGGGAATGTACAGTATACTGTCTTCATCAAAACATATTCAACTCCGAGAGGTCATCCATAGGTATTTGAAGACCCACAAGGTCTTGGTCTTGCAAGTCATCTTCATTAAAATTGTTGAACAAATTACTCAGGTCATTGTCTCCACCTAATTCTTCTATTAAGTCAAATGGTTCTTTTACTTCAGAAGAAGAATTCGGATGAATGTTGTCTTGAGAGATCAATTCAACTTCTCTTTTCTTATTGCTACCACTGTTAACTTCTTTGGATACATGAGCTGAAGAGTACACATTATGAGCTGCTTCCGGAAACTTGTCAATAAATCCATTTCCTGAAGTTGATAGCTGAGCCGTCTTCTGCTTTGGCTTCGATTTCATTTTACGCTCACCCTTAAAATTACCCAGAGAAGCATGGCCAGATTTTGCATTTCTGATTGAAGTATCTTTGTCCCTTTCTCTTTCACTTTTCTTTCCCTTTGCCCCGCCTAATAAAGGATTATCAAGAGCTGATGCAGCTCTAAAGGAAGCACTGCCACCAACATCATCCAGCAGCACTTCCTTCTTCCTCCCTCTGTTAAATATCGGTCCAGTTTTGACAAAATCTTGGTCCGTGGGGTGGGCATGAGTTCCAAATGCATCAAATCTCTGAATTTTAACAGCATGGAAATCACACCGCTCACCACTACCAGGAAAACTGCCTGCAGAAGAAGAACACAAATTTATCAATAAAATATTAAATAATTAGACATGTTTGGATATGAAAATCCCAGCAAAACCAAAAGAGAATTGCTTACATCCACATGAATGGACTCTAACTAAACACTAGCCTTTATTGTCTATAAAACACGGTGGACCATAACATATCAATTGCTAAAAATAAATGTTTTAACAAAATCAAAGCATGTTAAAATTATTAATATATTCCTTGAAATCACAACAGTATAATAAAATGCAAACCTGACACTGGAGGCAATGCCTGAGAGTTAGCAGTTTCAGGTTGCATATTTCTAGCAAACTCAAAGCTTTTGGTAGATTCGACGTCATTTCCTCTGGGAGGTGCAGCAAAAATAACATCTCGAAGCACAGGCTCAGCAAAGCAACTTTTGCCTGTTTCTTCAAATTTCCGACATCTAGCAAGTGTCCTCTTCATAAAAGCCAAAGCAACTTGTTTTGAAACCTTAGTAACCCCAATTTTTGAAGCATTGTTTCCCCGTGTTGCCTGCCATTTTTATTCAAAGAGGCATCTTACAGTTCACACTTCAAATAATTATGGTAAATTCAGAACCCTAATAGCAAAGATGATCACAAAATATCTATTCGAAAATTCATCAGGCAGCAACAGCTGGGCGTTTCAGAAAAGAAAGCATTATTTGACACTCATTTGATATGATGTATAAACTTTAAACAAATAATCCCAAACTCTACCAATTTCCCAGGCCCTACCATCGAATTTCATGTCAAACCACTGATAAAACCTTGATTGTATAGAATTCAAAATCATTCAGTAATAAGATAGATGAGACAGGAAGTATTACCAACTTCTTTTTGTAGGCCAACTCAACAAGTCTGTTCATTGCAACCTGCTCAAGGCTCCTGCAAAGTAACCACAGTTTTGATCTTCATCAAAAATAGGAAAAAATAGACTAATGTACAAATTGAAAGGTAAAATCTTAATGCAAGAAATATTTCACTGAGCACTGAATATCATACCGTTCTTCGGTTTCCTTGACTTCCTCTATTGCTTTGAGTATATTGTTTAGGTGTTCCTTCTTTTTACTTGCCTATAAAAACCAACAAATAAATAGATTTGAAAAATGCAGTTAGAAAATATGACAAAGATATAAAAATGTGCTAAATTGAAAATGAAAGATATAAAAATGTGCTAAATTGAAAATGACTTGGGATTGTTTAAACTGAATTACAAAAACAAATTTATTGTGGAAGCAAAGTGATGAGAAAACTGAACTTTCTAAGTTCTGCCAATGCTGCAAAATTAGTATATTTTAAAATATTATACATGAAAAAAGAATAAAACCTGTTGAGAAAGTCCCTTCTGTAGTTCAATAATCTCTTGATTAACTGTTTCATCCTCCGCATCAGCTAGATCTGGCTGTAATGTGCGACCATAAAGGATGGGAAAAAAACATACATTAAGGAAAAAAATCAGTAGTTTGTGTATGGATAAAGAAAGAAGATCAGCAGTTTGAATAATATTATGCCACTGAAATTACATGCAGATATCTAACAAAGTGAACTTCAACTGCAATGTTTTGTTACAGGAAACTAAAAGTATATAAACAGTAGAAAAATAAATTAACTGCATTTTCAGAGAAGAATCTTAAAGAGAAAATATTAAACAAAAATATTTTAACTAATTACAAATCCTTTTACTAGATTAAGAAAAAAGAATAAGTGCTTCCGTGCACATCATTGTTTTACACATCAAGCTTACCACTGCTTCTAGATATAGTCCAATACTCTGCAGCTCTAGCATAAGTTTATCCCTTAGACACATTTGCTCATATTGCCAATCAAACGAACAAATACCAGAAGCACTTGAATGTAGAGCTTGTGGCCCATTTCTGCCATTTTCGAGAAACCCAGGGAAAATCCTATTCTCTGAATGCATGAGTCCACTCCCTCCATTGGAAAAATTGTCATTGTATAATTGATTTTGGATGCTTGAGCCCCTATTAATGGTAGTACTCCCATTGCAGGACAATCTGTCAACAGGAAATTGCGTATGATCTTGATGACCCAGCAAGGAGTCATATTCAAGTTCAATTCTATCCCTCTTTCTAGAATCAGAATCAACACGGAAAGAGGTAGCACCAGGATAATTATCCCTACTAGATTGGAAAGGCATATTTCTCCCTCCACTGTTTTCTTCAAGTTCTTCAGTTTCATCTTCCACAATCAGAGCTGACAGCACTCTTTCATACAGTGGGGTCTCTTCATTCCTTCCTTCTGAGTCCAATGTTCTACAAAAATCACCATTGTCCAGAAACTCATTGCCCAGATCAAGAGTCCTAGTTGGCTCTTTTGAATGAATTTTCTCTTGCAGTCTTCTCCCTTTTCCACCAGAAACAAGTGTTGGAGACGGAAAATCTTGTCCATGTACAAGATCGCCCTATGAAGAACATACGAATTCAGAACAACCATATGAGAACCAAAATCTATACAAAAACTTAGAAGTTTTCTATGTAAGTGCTTCTATCTTTATTATTAATGTTTAGAAAATTAATGCCACCCAGAATAAAGTGTGAACAAAATTTTGTATAAGAGATGAGAAAATAAAAGGAAATAAAGCAAATGTTCTGAGATAAGCTTGTGTAGGAGTAGAACCATATAGAGTAGAAAGTCAAGAAAACAGATCACAAGTGAAAAGAGATCGGATAATTGCAAATTCAAGATACTGAAAGGGAGATAATTGCAGAAGAAGGAAGGGAGAAATTGGTAAAATGGTGTTGTCAAATGACGGTGGATTTAGTCAGCATCACATAAGCTTTGGAAAGCAAGTAACATGACTTAAATAACAATGGCGTGGTTCAAGCAAATCACTATATTTTACTCCAAATAACATTTTGTTCCCCTTGTGGAATTTGTGGCTAGAGTCTGTCATTGCATGTTGATGGTTATTTCAAGGACTTCATAAAAAAGAAATTATTTCAAGCTTAAACCACAATTTTTGGTTAAGCACCCATTTTTATGCATCAAGTTTACTTTATAAGATGGACTTTACTTTCAGAAAATGCTTAAGGGAAAATTATTCAATCAAACTGACTAATGAAGGTCCAAATCACAGTAACATTAAGAAAAGACACATTGATCAAGATAGCAAAATCATGATCCAAAACTATAGAAAGGTGTTATCAAAATAACAAATATATGCTTTTGGACATTACCAAAACATTATTGCTGAGGCTACACACCTGAGATAAGCTTTCACAATGCCCATCAGTAGATTTCATCTGATTCAAGATGACAGCATGGAAGAAAAGAAAGTGAGTGCTCATTTGGACATGACAAAAAATTAACTCACTATGGCCAAAATTATTTGTTTAGTTGTAGATTTTAGTCCTTACCTGTTTCTTTAGGAAGGATATATCTTCTATGCTGAGAGAAGCAAAAATCACTTCCATTTTCTTCCAGAACGAACCAGAACAGGAAAGATCTACAAAAGTGAGCATTTGCTTAAATAAAACTTCCTACATATAAAGGAAAAGGGAAAAGGGGAATAAATAAATAAATTAACCAGAAAAAAGAAACAGCAGCCGCACAAAATGCATATGATGTATGTGCATGAAAGTAACAAAAAATTAAGGTGAGACACATACAGCTGGAATTACAGGCAAAATTTGCAGCTGCCAACAGTTCTTCGCGATCATCATCTGATTCTCCTGGAATATAAAATGTCAAAGTATGTCACCAGGGCAATAATTCTCAGCAAGGTAATTCATACCGTCTTCTATGCTTCTTTTAGTAAGGTGTAATTTTACAAAACATTGGGAACTAGGAAACAGACAGAAGCAATTTTGATCTTCAAGTCAAGTTATAAACACATCCAGCACCACGCATACACATAAAAGTTTGGGGTAGTATATGTATAAAACTGAGTCGGATCCTTCCGAAAACATAACTTAAAATCTGACTTCGTTATCTAAAGGATCTCTAAAAGAACCCAAAATGCTGCGTGCGGCTTCTGTATTACATATATAAATATATATAAAGGAATTATGCAAGTTTTTGTAAATTTACCAGAACAATTATTAACGACACATGCTCAACCATACCCAAACTGCAATGCTCATTTGATTACTTAGAGAATCATGAGAAGACAAGAAATTGAGTTTCTAAATATATATTTCCAGTTTCTGGGAGAAATATAAACCAATACTTTAACTTGACAGCACCAAATATAATTTTTTTTTGGCCAAGTTAGGTAAGCTTTTCATCTTCAGAAATCCCCCAAAAGATTGACTCAAAATTTATTTTCAGTTCCTTCCCTTTACCAGCTATTAAACCAGTACTAAATCAGTTATATCTCCGGAAATATAATGTATATACAATAATCGGTATCAGAACACAAAGCATAAAACTCCCACTCTGAACACAAAGATTAATACTATGTATTAATTAGATTAATTTGAGATAATACCTAAGAAATCTGGGGAACCAACCATTGATGTATGCCCTAGACGTGTAAAGACCTTGCGATCTGACAGTTTCTTTAGCGGGGGGCGCCCAGACTTACTGAAATAAATTAAAAGGTTAAATACAGGGAAGACAAACACTAGCATCATAAAAATAATATTAATAACGACCATCACCACGGCAACAAAAAGCAAAAAGCAGAAACTCGATTCCACTGACAAAGAAATTTATTAAGCACCTGCAATTCTTATCAGAACCAGGTCTTGTGCTTTTAAGTGGCTTTGAAGAGGACGAATTCTCCAATTTTTCCCTCATCGGCAAGACACTAGCCCTCGTATACGATGAGCCCCTACCACTCCTACCTTGTCTACGAACACCATCTCCAATATCTTCCTTATTTAGAGTTTTGGTCTTCTTTGTAAGCAACAAGGACGAGCCAACACTCTGAACTGCAGTTGCAGCTCTTTCCTCTACTTCACTGCTACCAGTTCCCTTTTCCTTCAACCTACTGTCACGATTTTCACCAGCACCAGATTCTTCACTTTCAGATAATCTGACTGGAGATGAAACAATTTCCTGTTTCACTTTAACAAGTTGGGTGCCATTAGACACACCTCTGGGAATAAGCAATCCATTGGTTCCAACAGAAGATATTCTAGCAGCTAAATCAGAAGGTGCACACCCTTCTGAAGATATTTGCCCTTCATCAAGGTTTGAGACAGGAGACACCAGATTAGCTCTTCTGCTGCGAGAGATTTTTTGTGGTCTCTGACCAACCCATTGAGCCATGGGGGGAGAGGATGGTCCTGCAGACATAGGACGCTTGCGATTGTTTACCCCACCCACAGAATTAACTTTGTTTATGCTTGCAGGCTGTTCCCAGTTATCCAATCCAGACGGACGAGGAATATTTGGAGAAGAGTTTGCTGCCATTATGGGACCAGTTCGAGGAGCCCTTGAAGCCTTTCCTTTTGTCAAAGGACCAGGACTGACTATATGATTATCCTCACGTATATTTAACCTGAATATCACAAGTACAAACAAATCAAACATGAACATATGAAGTTGGCACATATTGTCAGACAGATCCAGGGCATCAAAGCCACAAGTTTCATATAAGCAAGTCAGACACCAACAAGCAAATGACAGATTATAGGAGTGAAGACATACTTATTGTTTCCTTTAATGCGCTCCTTACTTGACCCAGCCATGAAATCCCTTGAAAGAGGAATCTTTTCCATATCACTCTTAGGTATTGCACGGACAGTTGAACTAGTAGATAGGGAACCATTATCTGACTTATTAATGCCATTGGCACTATTAGAAGATCCTGATCTGTGGAAAATGAAGTATCAAGAATATATTATGTTTTATTTTTGCAGCACATACAAAACAGGGCAATGAGGAAGCAGAAACGATTGAAAGTAGCATCAAAGACAGAGAGAAGTAAAACACAACCACAAAACTACTTCTGGAAAGAACATACAGAAAACTAGAGATAAAAGTAATGATGTCTAACATTGGGAACTAAGCAATTTTATTTCAATTAATTAAATTTTCTTACATCATAGTGCTTACTCTATGAGTTCCTTTTAGGGGGATAGATATCAATAAGCTATCTTAGTTATGACATTCAAAATTTTCCTTCTGATCTATGTTACTGATTAAGAGCAAGGGAAGGCGCATTGGAGAGTGTGTGCACAAGATTTTTTTGCATTTAGGAACATCCTTCCAAAAATATCTTTTAGAAGAATATGACAATCATCAGCAGACAACCCCGAGGAGCATACTGCCTTTTCTAGCACCTCAAACTGAATATTTTCAGGCAACGTGGAGTTTAGCTTTCACAAATTTATGGGGCCATAGGTACCATACTCAACCACATTAATTTTCCCTGTTCTTTCAGATACTGCATACAAAAGTACTTGCATAATTATCTTCTAGAAGAATGGGAATTTCTCTAAAGTTCCCAAAACCCATCGCTAATGTAAACTCAGAATGAATTACTTCTAGTTTAAAGCATAAACCGAAAGCTGCATGAGACAAGAGATAAACATGTTCTCAATTACCTGAAGCCTTGGGCATCACAGGATGGCATACCGGGTTCATTGCTAAGCTTATGATGCACAACTCGTTTAAGTTCCCCATCACTGTCCACAGGTCTGGTAAAAACAGTGCCCACAGAACGCTTCCTTTTCATTTTTTTATCCCACCCCTCTCCTCCAGCAGGCAGTCTTCGAATCTTTTCTTCAGCCAGATCAGAAGCATCACCACCATCTTTAAGCATATCTCTATCTTTCATCATGACCGGAGGCTGCCTTGCAGGCATGTTACTTCGGCCTTCAGCCTAGAGAAATTTTAAGAGAAGAGATAAATAACTAAGGAAGCTTGAAGATACATAAGTGTTATCAAGAAAATAATACCTTAAGCAAGCAATGACATTGAAGATAACCAGAAAAAAAATTAACAAAAAAAAAAAACAAAAGAGACTAATTTTGGAGTCAAAGTCGATGAGGCAATACCATTTTTAGAAAGATCACACTCATTGAGTTTTCTGATAACTTGAAGTCAACTACAGGAGTTTTCACACTCTTCTAGGAACTATATCAGGATCTTCTGGTTTACCAAGGAGCAGATGTTATGGCTAAAATGTGTTTCTGCAGAAGCAAAATTTAGTGACTCTCCCATGCCAATTAATTTTTTAATTATTGTTTCTTTCTTGGCCTATTGTTGTTTAAGATATATGCTGGTTTTTTGTTGTTAGCGCCCCTCATTGTATCTTGGATCTCTTCTCTATCAAATTTTCATTGCTTTTTAGAGACGAGTAGAACCAAAAATGGTCATTTGAATTCTTATCTCAAAACAATGAGAGAGATTGAGACAGATTTACAATGTGCATATTTATTTAATTTTGTTTATTGTACTTTATTATACATCAAACCCCACCTCAACCCTAGAGTGAGCATGATTAGATCCAAAGATACCAACCCAAGAAGCCTTACCAGCTGATATACGCCAACAATAATAGAAAAAAGAGTCAAAAAGATTTACAAAAACCAACCAAAAAAAAACAGGAAAAAGGAAAAGGAAACAAGATAGATGAGAGCACTTTATGATGAAAATATAGAACATATTTCAAAAAACTAGTTATTTACAAACCCTTGTTTCAGCCACTGAAGAGCGAACTCGTTTACTCAGCACTACATTTTTAGTCCTGTCCTCCAGTCTAGGAGGCAAAACATCCGGAGAGTTTCGCTGCGAGAGACTTCCTATCTTTAACAAGTTTGACCCACCTGATCTTTCATTTGTTAACATCTCATTCCGTTGTTGCTTCTTTGAATTTAAAGCTTCGCAATACTTGTTCAGTTTGTGCAAGGATTCATCAAACCTTTTTGCCCTACCCCTGATACAACAAATGTTGCATTTTAAGCTAAGAATGATTTGCAAATAACAACAAACACACAGGTTACAAATTATCGCCCATTTACTTTTCAACAAGTAACAAACTTATTACAAAAAGAAAAGGCCAAAATAGTTTGGTGCAAGCCAGCTAAACAACAAAACTGCAATACTGTACCGGAACCAAAAACAAACTAAAACCCTCAATGCAAGATCTAATTTAATTAATTAAAAAAAAAAACCACGCCCACTAACATCAAGGAGAATTGCATCTGTCTCAATACCAAGATAAAGAGAATATTTAGTTTATGCACACATGTTCACAGGCACATGCTAACAATATAATTAATCTTCAATGAAATATAAAAGCAACAAGTGTCTTGTACCACAAATGAAGATTATCAGAAGGCACAAAGTATATGCCAGTGACTCAGAGTAGGTAGAAAAGCGAAATGAGACAAATTTAAAGACCAAGGGTATTTCGTAAACTGAAAATTTAATTACCGGGCCTTAATAGAAGTATCTACTACACTTGCTTTGAACTGTCTTAGTTCCTCTGTTGCCACTGGAGGAGGAGGCTTCGAATGAGCAGCTCCAAAAGAATTGCCTTCTGCGGAGGTCCCAAAAGAAATCCCCAATACTCTCCTTAGTTCACCTAACCGAGTATACTTTTGATCACCCATTGTAATAGGATCCAACGGCAAAAACTGAGATAGCGGTGGCACATCCCCAATCGATGTAGCCATCCCCCGGGACATATTGGTTGCAGAACTAAACACCCTGCTCTCACTTCCCTCCTGGAAGTTTCCAGACCTATCCAAAGAATAATTTCCCTGCTGCCCATTTGAGTAGTTCCCTGAAAAAGGCAAATCTTCCGGACTAGCTGAACTAGACTCAAATCTCACATTTCCCGCCATATCTCAAATACAACTCATATCTACAAAAGGGTTTAATCCAAAAACTTGTTTTAGTGACTCAAGTGAATGTTTCTAGTATGAGGACACATCACAAATCGATAAACACTTTCCAGAATTTCAACATATTGACCATAACCACAAAGCTGGAATAAGTCACAAACAAGTCTTTATTGATCTCTCTTTCTTCAACTCAATATCTCAGTAAATTTCACACCATAAAATAAGAACTGAATACTTGCAAGTACAATGAAACAGTAACCAAAATTTAGCCTCGTCCTTGAGTTTTCAAAAGTAGAAATACTACTTTCATTAAGCTACAAATAACGTATAGTACAATTTGAGCAAAAGTTCCCTTCTTCTATGTCAAATGAGTCCACGTATCTATCAACTTTAAGGGGAAAAAAAGGACAAACAGAACAAAAATATCTCCAAACGTTAATTCAAAATTTGCCAATAGTAAAAGCAAATCCTATCAACTACCAAACCACGGGTAACATTAAATACAAAATTAACAAAAATTAAGAAGCTAAAATTCAAACCTCTAAATATGTAAACGAATAAATACTAAAACTCATAAGAAATTATAAAAAATATATATTTACAGAATTCAGCAAATTGAATTATTCGAAAAACAAAATATGGAACGACAAGAGACCAAAAATCTTCTTGTACCTGAATTTGTGAAATTAAAGAGAACTTAAAATCAAACAATCACAAAACTTTAACGGACGTCAAAAACCCTAATTCGAGCAAGAAATTAGGGTTTTACAAATTTCATCTGACTTAAAACCCTAGATATTTCTCGAAAAATAAATAATTGAACAATTCAAAGCCAAGGAGAAACAAAAACGCACCGGCATTGACCGATCGAGCACGAAACGGGATCGTATTGTAGAGAGAACCCCAAAAAAAGGGTTTTTTTTTAGAGAGTACACGAGTAGTAAGAGCTTTGAAGCTGGCCTCGTGGAGTTTCTTCAGTGCGACAGAGAAAGGGTAAAATTTGGGTCCCGCTAAAATTTTTGGGGAGAATAAGTACAGATCGGGGCCGTTAAATTCTTTCCAAAAGACAAATCGAGACCGTAGATCAGGCTCTTTTTGTACTTGTGTTTTGTGGGGTCCCTTGAATTTGGATTGGATTGGATTGGGAATTTGTGATGGTTTTCTGTACTTTGAGAACATTCTATTTTGTGTTACACAAAGACATTTGAGTTTTTTTTTTTAATATAAATTATTAATTAGCGTAATAATATTTGTATAATAATATTATTTATTAAAATATATATTTTTAAAAAATAAAACATATGCATTTTAATTTTAATTTTAATTTTAATTTTAATTTATTTGTTTTTGGGATTGATGGGACTAAGCAATGGGATAAAAAGAGTTTGTTTATAAAAATTGACTTTGGTTGACTTAGGGTTGAATGGGAGGATGGGGTCTTACTATTTGTTTATTTGGTTGGTGAGCTATTTGCTTTTGTTGATATTTGGGTGAAGGTCAACTACCACTAATAAAAATCACATGTCAAATTATTGTTTATATTTTAAGAAATAATATTACCATAAAATAATTTAAATTATTCTCCAACTAGATGTCACGAGATTTAAACCTTAAACTCTTTGTACTAATTCAAAAATATTTTAATAATTGAATAGTTGAAGACTCGTGTATTAAAACTTAGATTACCTAAGAACTAAGTTTCATTGTCTAAGTAATCGAATTTGAGTATTCCATGCTCAATTCAATAGTACAATCAAATGATTATATAAATGTTTTTATTTTATGTAGAATGATGGTGTGTAATATGTATGCTCCTCATAATACACGCATGTATGCAAACTCTAAGAATACAATAGTGAGCTCATTATTGATGCTTATCAATTATTGATGAATAGATATTTAAAATTTAAATAAATATAAATGTTTGAACATAATGACACACATATATATATATATATATATATTTTTTGTAAACATCTAAATATATAAAATACATATTTTAAAATTTAGAGAAAGGTAATAAGTTTTACATAGATGTGAACATAAATTAATTAATTAGATAATAATAAATTTGAAAAGATAACTAATGAATTAATTTTGACATTTTACATTTAACAAAAATGTTAGAAAAATAATTTTTTTTTGTATTAAAATTAAAAAACAATAATATTAATAAGTTAGAAGAACAAACAAACAAACAAACTTAATTATTGGTTTTTTGTTATTATTATTATTATTA
>JAXCLQ010027042.1:1396-13399 GCA_035584115.1 Cedrela odorata
TTCACAAGAGTGAACGATGCAAATTAACTGTAAAAATAAAAATTAATGTTTACGAATACTTTAATTATTACATTTTCAATGTATAAATATACCTTTAATCATAAAATTATGTATAATTATCAAAATAAATATGATATTTAATTGATAAAATATTAATATAATTATAATAAGACTTTCTAATAAATATTTATATGATCATATTATATGTATTATAATTAAATATATGCAACATATACATATTTATTAATATATATATATTTAAATATATATGTTTATCCTAAATTATGAGTATACTAGCAACCAGAATGGGACACCTCGACCACATCAATAAATCTTAATTCGAGCAATACACAAAAGAAATGTTAGGAGTGTATAAATATTAAAAAGTCCCGTATATATGTTAAGTCATTTGAATATAATTGTTTAGATCATTCTCTTTAGGTTCAAATTTTTAAGTTACAAATTTAACATGATATCATAATAAACTTGACATCATGGCTTTATGTTTGAATTCATAAGAATACCAAAAATTAAAAATGATTATTTGGATCCAAGTAACAAAATCCATTTTAGCGTGCAAGTGAGGTTATGTTAAATCACTTAAATACAAGTTTGTAAAATTTGACATTCTTTAATTCTTTTTAAGGATTATGGCAAAAAGTAGTTATTTATATCAACTCCTCGTGGAATATAAGATCACATGAGAAGGCAAATAATATTGTTGATTTCATTGGTTGTGAAAATTGTTTAGAATCATCACCTAAAGGATTAATTCTCTTTTCCATTGGATCATATGTACTATCACTTATTTTGCCACCAAATTTAATGTCCAATCTCGTGGTTCAAGGTACTTTTATTCATACCTTCTACGTCTGCTTCACCGATTGAAGAAGAAATTGTCTTTAAGCGTCTTCTTGGAGAGATTAAAATATGATTGAGATTTTCAAGAAAAAGGTAAGTGTTTATTAGCTATAACAATGTGTTTCCAAATGTTACCAAGTTCAAATTAAAAAAACACACGTAAAAAAGACGAGATAATTGATATGGGTCTATCCATTTACATTGGAAAGAAGAAGGTTGTTCTTCAAAAGGAGTTGTTGAGAAGGCAAATTACTTGGAGAGCCCTTCGAACAAAATTTGAGAAAATGGGAAAGGCATTTAATGGTTGTTCCTCGTTGAAAGTTCACATCTTCTTAAAGAGTTATTAATAAAAACAAGAAGAAAAAGAAAGAAAATTTGATGAAAAATGTTGTAAGTTTGAAATGGAAGATAATTTACTTCTTCATTGTAAGTTTTATCCTCCTAATGTCATCCAAACTCAAGGACGAATTGCTTTTCGAAAAGAGGTGATTGATGCAAAATAAGTTAAGCCAGTTTGGCATTATTGATTATTTAATTATTTAGATTAGGCTTTAGTTTTTTTGTTTATTTAGAGATGTGTTTGTATTAGTTATAATATTTTGAATCAAAGTTATAGTTTAATTTTTTAAAAGCGATATCAACGGGGCTGTAAACCGAACTGACCCGCAAAGCATATATTAGAAAGTTAAAAGATGCCAATACTCGTATAATTCTAATTTTGTTATTAGAATGGACCGTCTTTGTGAGAATTTGTTCCATTCGAAGTTCTCAATTCTGCTGTCACAACACAGACAATAACTAATTTTATAATAAAATAAATTATTTTTAGCGATGGCTTGGCTTCCATATACCCGACGGCTGACGCCAAAGCAGGACTAGGACTTGACTGATCAGAAATTCACGGGCAAAAACAACGCTGAGTCGTGACTGTGTTACCATAACTTCATTTCAGAACAATTATGCGGTAGTTCATTGATTACTATTGTGCACGCTGCCAAAACCAAAAATATTTTTCATTGATATGTTGCCACCCATAATGCAGCAAGAAAATATTATATATTTATAAGTTCCTTGCACTCTTAATACACAGCAGGAAACATGGGTTGGCTTACAAACGTTCATAAAATTCACTAAATGAAATACTGAAATGAGACACATAATTAGTCTCGAAACAAACACTGTGCTAAAACAATAATAAAACCCATCTGTAGTATGCCTGGAGAGTTCTAAAATTTTTGTCTTCCCAAAGAATTGTATGATCAAACTCATTTTACATTCCCTACACAAGATGTTGGCTGGTAAATGAAACAAACTCCACATTATATTTGAATGCATCAATTTCAGAGTATTCTGTCTTGAAGATCGGTCATCAGACTCGATGCCAATGAGCTTAGCTTCTTTCCAGTTTCTCCAGCAATGTTCCTGAGGGAGGAGATGTCTTGTTGTGCCTGAAAAGGAAATGAACCGTGCAAAAAAAAAAAAAAAAAAGGGAATAAAAACCAGAAATACAAATCCTGATCTCCAACAAAGATGAAGCAAGTTCATGGACATTCAACGTTACCTGGAATGAGAGTCGATTGATTAGGTCACTAGCAGCAAGATCAATAGAGGAATCAGCATCTTCACCAAAAAGATCAGCACTAGAGATGGCAGTTGAACCCTGGAGAAACAAAATTATTACCGACATAAAAAAGCAAAATATCAGCTTACAAATTCCATTTCACATGGCCCTCAAAGCAATTTCTAAGTTAGTTATGGGAAAAAAAAAAATTTCTAATCATACGTGTACATTAAGACTGAACACACAAGTGCATCATTAATTTATCATTGCATAAGACATGCTAGCCCAACTACTGTCCGGATCAATGACTCCATTCATTGCATACCATGTACACTTCAAACCCCTCTCTGTCCCCCAACCCCCAAAATAAATAAATAAATAAATGATAGGTATTTTGTGTCACCATCACAAGTAAGCTATGTGATCAAAATTGCCTTGGGAAACTCTTTCAATTTATTGACATTTGTAGGCTAATAACAAGTCCACAGCATGAAACATGGAAAGAGGAAGACCTAGAATGTAGAAGATCATAACACGAGTGCTTCGGCAGATTTGGATTCCTATATATCCACTCATGTGATACCTCATTATATGATATATATAAGATCCATTTGTATAAATATCATCATTTACATTTGCATATACACATAAAGAGTCACTTGAAACAGACTAACAAAAAAGTTTGCCTACAAGCCAGTGCAAGGGACGACACATACTGAAAACTTCTGCAAAGAAACTTGAGAATCCAGGTCAGCTTTGTTCTGATCTCCGAAAAACTGGGCTGATGAAATCGATTTTGCATTTGAGAACTTCTTTCTCGCTTCATCAGTTTCTTGAATCTGAAAATGTCAGGATGTAATAAGAATAAAGTACCATGTAACCATGTGCATCACTCAGGCATATGTGTAGCCAACAGACTGACCAATCCAATTTACATGATATTTGCAAAACCTAAAAATCATATAAATTTTTTTGCAAGCCCCAATTAGCAAAAAGAAAGCACTGAAAACACTAAAACCAGAAACATGCTGCTTAATCTTTATAAATGTAAGAAATCCAGAATGATTCATGAAGAGAAGATGCAGACTCCTGGAACACAAATTTTAACCTTACTCCAACAAGTTCATATTATTATATTTTAAATAAGTTTTCCACAGTATCATCAGCAGCTTCAATCAAGCTTGGACATAAGATATTCCAAACATAATATATTCAGGGGCCAAATTAGTATTGATTTTGTACTAAAACTTCCATCATATGAGTGATAAATCCAACACAACAAAGCCACAACTCAACTACTTAGCAAAAAAGGACATTTTTACAGTGGGCTATGACACTGGCACATTTCCTACAGTCCTTGGACTTGCGCGTGAAAGTTAGAAGTACACAAGTTATTTTAAAATATGATAATTGCTTTGGCATCCTAACCTACATACAAAACATGTAGACGATACTTCAAAATAAAGCCTTTTCCCAGTTGTGATTGTCAGGTGTAAAAAATACTATAGTAATTTGTATATGATTTTGTGTATGGATACCACATACCAGGAGCCACATTTAAGAGAAAGAATAAGAAATAGCTAAAGATAATTTGACATATAGAGTTAGAAGTTTGTATGCAGGCAGCATAAATGCATATAACCATGTTCCTTCTTGTGCCTATGTCCAGTTAATTAGACTTTTCAGACTGACATGTCTAGGTCATGTCAAGTACTTTTTCCCTTAAACTGGATCAATGCATGATAACTGAAAAAAATAGAGCCTATGTACATTTTCTAACTAGAGCTTTAAAAGCCTATACGTTGATGATAATGTTCTTGAGAGCTGATGTATGCAGCTTAAGTTACATTAACCTAGTTATTGCTGATCAGTCACTTAATACAAGTCACATAGCTTACCTGTGCTTTCGAGGAGCTAGACTTCTTCTGAAAACCATTGTCCATTCCATAGTTGGCAAAGAAGCTTGACGACTTTGGTGGAGCTACATGGTTAAGCATTTGAGGGCCACCAGAACTCAACTCTGCAGATTGGACATTGTCCACATACTCAAAGCGAGATGCAAAAGAGGAACTAACAGGCGAAGTGTTGCTAGTTGCAGAAGAAACTGGGACAGCTGCTGGTTCTTCAGGCTTCTGCTCATAGAGACTTTCATTTGACTGCATTTAATCAAAAAGTTTTTTCTAATATAAGGAATTTTAATAAAAATAAATAGTCAAGTAGCAAACTTCAGACCAAGATATCTTTTAAAACACATACTACTGCTGTTAGTTAAACCATACGGAGGAAAAAGAATGAAATGTACCTTCGTAGTAAGCTTTCGGGCACCTAACCCCCCAGTCTTCCCAGTTTTCTTAGCACCAATCGGCTTTTTTACAGTAGTAGTAACAACTGTATGAGAAACTTTTGGCGAAACAGGAGCATCATAAGTTTCTTGCCTTCCTAGATAATTTTCTTTAGGAGCTTCCAGGATCTTAACCTCCGGAAGTCCATTAGGTGCTTGTGACAACTGAGAAGAAACAGTTGATGATGGTAAAACTGTCTCTTCCACCGTACTTTTAGCAACATCTTTTGCAAGTATCTGCTTGTATAACTCAGCAGCTCTTGAGGTATACTTAGCTTCAATTTTGCCCCCATCGGTCCATCCATGCTGCTTAAAGAAGGCATGTGCTCGGTTGTTTCCACCATATATCATCAATTTCAACTGCTCAGCACTCCATGAGTCTAAGTTTGTCGACCTATATGAGAAGACCAAAAAATAAATATATATTTGGGAAAAACTAACTTGCTGAAATATCTCATTTCATTATAGGATACAGTAGCACATCAAAACACTGTGTTCAGCAAGTTAAATGAAATAGAAAATTGTTTGGAGCCAAATTAAGAAGTCAAACACTCAGAGGTTTAGCAGAAAAGGCGTTACCATGAAAAGAATATATAGGATTATCCTAGGTTAAAATACAGACCCTTATCTTTTTAATTTAGTTTTGAGTAATTAAAATATGAAAAGCATATATATATATATATATAGAACATGATACATTGTTTTATTATTTACCCAGTAAACATAACTAGATTTTATTACAGTGTAGAAAGCAAATTTGGTGGCTAACAAATTCTAATTGATGATGCCTCTCCTCTTTAAAGTAAAAGACAATGTTCAATGAAGTCCAAATCCATCAAAGTGAATTTGAAAATAGTAAATGTATAAACGCAGTTCAACAAATGACATTAGAAAGACTACCAATATGATTTCAAACTAATCTCATAATTCAAGGCGTCTCTGCAATGTGTCCATATTTTCTTATTATTATTTAAAGTTAACAAATATCTTGGAAAAATATCATATCAACGACAATGCTTTTTCTGAGGCTTTCAATTACCTACTTTTTTCGAATTAAAATTAAGAGATCTTAACATTAATTGTTACAGTTATGCTACTTCAGAACATCCTGGGAAGATATAAACCAAAGCAGCTGATAAAAGAACTCTAGATTATTAGTGATGGCGAATTTTCCAATTACAAACAAATTTAACAAAAAGCAAATAACATAAAAATATTTCCCTCTTCCTGGTGATCAGAAATGACAACTAAGAAAGCAAGAACAATAACATTATGATAGTCAACAACATAATCCAACATTGTATTCTTTTTTTTTTTTTTCCTAGAAAAAGAATACTACTCCTTCTATTGCTTAATGAAAACATTTAAGATTGTTTGACATTTTAAAATAATAACTTTAAAATATCCATAAATACTAGTTCAACAAAGATTTTCCAACATTGTGAATACATTCATCAACTACATATTTCCTTTTGAATGTTTTCTATCAGTTTCAAAGTCGAGAAAGCGGTGATCACTATAAGGTATAGAAAACATTCAAAATAAAAAAGATCACGGAGCTACTTTCCAAAGATTGCCAATGCAACACTTGACACTCAAACCACAAACCTCGCTAACCGAAAAATGTAACACTGACACAAATCATAAATAATAAATAAAAGAAGAAATATTAAAGGTGAGACACTACCCTGCAGTTGGAAATGAAACATAGATCAGTCACATAGATTTGTGACCAGAAACATCTTCAAAATGGAGAATCACTTTTGGAGAGAAGACAACTATAGAATAAAGAATGTATTTTGAAATAAAATGAAAGAAAAAGATAAAGGGCTTCCTTGCAAAGTTTATCAACACTATATTAAACCCAAACCACCCACCTATTTCTAAATAACAAATGTAACCCCCACAAAAAACATAAATGAGGTAAACAAATTAGATCCAAAGGTGAGGAATTTCCCTACAATCAACATTTAAGCATAGATGACAGCCATTCAAATTGATAACAACCATTAACAACTTCAAGGAATCACAAATCCTAAGAAACTTGCCTATCCAAATATTATACCACTCCTATATTGCTTCTTATTACAACAATTCTCTAGTTCGTGCTCTTTACGTTAGTGATCACATATGTTCATTATTACCCAATCAACAATGTGAGAGAGCACGTTGAAACAATCATGTTAGTTGGAGCACACTAAGAGCTAGAACAGTATCTAGTATCTATCAACTGGAAGCTGTTATCATCCAATCTTCATTTCCCACCACCTAGTTTCCAATCACATGAATTTCTACCAACTTCACCTTATTTTTCTTGTTCTAAGCTTTATCTAGGAAAGTTTTCTTTCTTAGATAAGTACCCACCCAGTGACAACTCGAGTAATAAAAAATATAACAACAACAAAAGTGTTGCAGTTATTTGATAATATAAGGAGGGCACATACAGGGTCCACTATGATGATTGAAACCTTAGTTCTGTTTTGTCTTCAGAGGTTAAGCTTAAATTTGGGGAAAACAGTATCTAAAAAGAACACAAGCATACGTAGATTCATAATTACAAAAAAGGTATTTGAGAGAGCAGAAAGCAGTAATCTTTCAATCATAACTCCAATAAGGATCACATATAGATCATGTAATATACTTCTGACAAAAAATCTGCAAACAGTTGCCAAATACAAGAACAAACAAGCTACACTTGTTTTGAGAACCTCCCAGCAGTGGGGCAAGCACCGCTACTAAAGATCTTCCGAATTACATAATAGCTGCCAAGTGTAATGCGCATCCCTAATCAGATAATGATTATGAGAAGCAACAAAACCTCTTAATGGCAATTCAGACAACTTCATATCTGAAAAATGCCAACTTTATTCTAGTATGCTAACAAGGCTGACAGAACTTTAATGTTAACAACTTATTAGGACTAGAAATCAGAAGATCCATACCACAATTTGCAACCCATGATTAAGCAAACTAATACGTTCCACATATCCACAACAAATCCAAAGAATCCTCATCAACATCTTAACAGCTAATAGTGCAGAAAAAATTAATAGAAGAAATCACACAGCATAATCAATCACATTTCTCAACCAAAGCATCCACTCATACGCCTCCATCTTATCACAAGCCAACTAGAATCAATCACATAATTTCGATCCAAAACGTTGTAGTGGCAATTCATCTATAGAGATGTCAATAAATGCATTACAGCATCACCTTCTATATAAATAAGAAACCTTAAGTCCTAGCCAAAATATGAAAAACCACTAAACAGAAAATTTAAGATCTTCTTTCATATATCGAAAAAATTATATAACACACTAACAGCAGTGTTAATATCAGGCAATTGAATAGAAAATCAAAAATGAAAAAAAAAATACCTAACAAAGCTGATGTGGACGCCGAGGCTCCGGTGAACAGCGGAGCAATCGATGCAGAGAAAGATCCCGTACGTCACCGACGCCCACGTCGGGTTCTTTGCATTACAATCAAAACACATCTAAAAACAAAAACACACACACAAACACATATATATGACATAAAATACTTAATTTTTTTTTAGATCCAGCAACGAATTGCACAGATCTGAATTAGATCCATAAAACACAGAACAAAAACTAAAAAAAAAAAAAAAAAACAGACCTTGTTGTCCGATTTTGCTTTCAATTTTCTGAAAACAGCGTTCTTGTCTGTCAAATTATCGTACGCCATCGCGAGAAAATTACGAAATAGAAAAAGAAAAAGGAAACCTTGAGACGGGAGATTGAAATTTTCTGAACCTGAAAGAGATGTAATACGAAAACCTCCCTCAGCTAAAATAAGAGAGACCGCAAATGCAATTTAATTCGTGTTTTTTTTAAAAAAAATTAAATTTAAGAGAATGCCTTTTTGGTTTATTAGATGGTGCGGTGAGTAATAAAATCACAATAGTGCCCATAAAAGTTTGGTAATTTGTTGGTGTCGTTCTGTAGGTTAGAGGGAGAATGACGTAAAATGTACTGGAAGCATTAGACACCTCTGGTTGGAGAGGTGGCTATTATCGGAGAAGTTAAAGCTTAACCAGCGGAAGTACACATTTCGTCAGCCTTTTAATTTTTAGATTTAGGCTAATGAAATTTATAATTAAAATTAAATTATAAAAAAAGGAACCAATAGAAAACGCATTGTATTTATTGAATAAAGGTTAAATTACAAAGCAAAGGCCTCACCAAATTTTTTAATATGAAATAGTTTATTAAATTCTTTCAAATATAAAATTACAAAGTCAATTCAATTTAGTAATTTTCTATATAAAATTTATAAAAGAGAATTTTATCAACAAAATGGAAAAACTCAATATTGAAACATGAATATTTGCTTGGCCTGTCACAAAACATATTGTTTTTGTATTCTAATTTTATAAATTATTTACATACTCTGAACTCAAGATATTTTCGACCAGCGAGGACATATATGATCTCAAGTCATCCTTGAAATTAGGAAGTCTACTAAAAAAATTATTAAGGACAGAAAAATTCTGAGCCAAGGACAAGTGAATGTCCTCTGATCTTGACAACAAAGAATTTCAGTTTCACAGGGACTCCTTGGAACATGTTTCCCAGGCTTTTATTTTTAGATTCCTAATCCTATGTAAAGAAAGATAAGGAAGATAGTGATCAAAAGAATTCTAAACAAGGTAAATAACAAAATCTTATTATGATACAGATAGAAAAGTCGTGCCAAAAGAAGAACTAACTCAGTAACCTATAAAAAGAAATAAAATTGGAGATAAAGGCATGAAAAAATCGGTAGAAAACTAAGTCGTTATTCTGCAAAAAGGAATCAAAATTCGTGACCAATTAGTCGATTCCACTACATGCTACGGTTATTCTGCAAAAAGGAATCAAAATTCATGACCAATTAGTCGATTCCACTACATGCTACGGTTTGCTCACCTTCGTGGATACATTATCAAGCTCCAATCAAATTGAGATGTCTAAGCGTGACCAGGAAAATAATACCTTTCGATCTAAAAAAAGCGAGAACCACATACCAAAGTATATGCGGATGACATAATAACCAAATCAATAAAAGGAGAGGATCACATAACCGAAGTAAGAGAAACTTTTGGTTTGTTGAGGAAGTATAAGATGAAGCTAATGCGAAAATTCTTAGGTTTTATGGTCAGCTAACAAGGAATAAAGGCAAATCCACAAAAAATTGAGGCGATCATAAAAATAAAATCTCCAAGGAACTCTAAAGGATATTTAAAGTTTAACGTAAAAGAGTTGAAACACTGAATTGTTTTGTCTCAAAATCCACCGATCGTTGCTTTAAATTATTTTAGGTTACAAAAAAGGTAAAGATATGAAATGGACAGGGGAGTATGAAAGGGTTGTCCAGGAATTAAAGGAGTACTATGTAAGTACACCTTTAATAGTTTAACCAGAAGTAGGAGATGAGTTACAACATTATTTAGCCGTATCCGAGAATGTTGTAAGCTTAGCTTTGGTGAAGGAATAAGCTCAGTCTACGAGTAAGGCTTTAGTAGACGTTGAGATGAGATTCATGTCTTTTGAAAAATTGGCCCTAGCACTAGTCGTGATAGTAAGGAAATTGAGACATTATTTCTAAGCTCATCGCATTGTCATTCTAATAAATCAATCGCTAAGATAGATATTACACCGGCTTGATCTCTTAAGACAACTAATAAAATAGTCCATAGAACTTAGCAATTTTGACATTCAATACTGATATAGGACAACTATAAAAGCGCATGCATTGATTGATTTCATAGCAAAAAGAATGATGATTGATGATTCAACTCTAAGAGTTTTGAACATATCCATTGCAGAATTTGCACAAGGAAAAAAACATTAAACAACTTAAGGGCATCATGTCGCCACTTAAATTATATGCAACTAAAGTATTTATAGATATCTCGAAATAAAC
The DNA here is from genome assembly GCA_035584115.1 of Cedrela odorata. NCBI lineage: Eukaryota > Viridiplantae > Streptophyta > Magnoliopsida > Sapindales > Meliaceae > Cedrela > Cedrela odorata. The sequence continues at coordinate 12,091 of JAXCLQ010027042.1, forward strand.
TAACTGTACCTCTGTTAAATCATACACAACATACACAAAGAGTCAAATCTAATGTCGATCTATAAACATGTGACAAGACCAAAATAAAACTAAAACTCCAAACATGCAATGGACCCAACACCTTGGTGATTGTGATTGGTGACCTTTCCTTCAAATTGTGTCTCCATAACGAGGTGTCACTCACCAAACAAAATGTCATGCAAAACTTAAAGGTGATTGGGGTGAGTCTAACGGGACTCAATGAGTGGATGTTAAACAAAACCATTACTATATATACATATATCTATGCATTTCATTCACTTGCATATTTATATGAGGTATATATATATATATACATATAACGATTATAAACATTTGAACAGAAACAATTTTCTATGTATCAAGCTAAGCATCTTATCACACATCATTTAACAACATATTGGTGTTTAAGAGCGTTATGTATCGCCGTCCCCTCAAACACTTAAATAAATATACCGGCACTTTGGTGCATTACGTATCGCTATCCCCCAAGTCACTAAGAAAAATCAGTGTTCAGAGGCGTTATATGTTGTCGTCACCTCAAACACCTAAATGAATATATCAGTGCTTTGGGGCATTATGTATCTTTGTCCACCAAGACACTAAAAAAGACTGGTGTTAAGAGGCTTTACATTCTGCCGTCCCCTAAGTTACAAGATCAGATATCAGGAGCCTTACATATCATCGTTCCCCTATCACTACACAACATACCCAGTTCATTATGAATAACCAATGGCAAGTCTATACAAGCTACTATTTTTACAAAAAATTTAATAACATACAATCATTACTTTCATGGACCCATATCAAAGCACACTTGAACAATTTTAATTAGTTTATTTCATATATATATATATATATATTATACAAACAAACACTCACTCACAAGTCTTTGGTTGTGACAAATATTCCTTGAGCCACAACTTACACAAATACTATTTTTAAATAGTAATTTTCTGTTACTAAAAATTCAATTTGTTGAAATTAAAATTTTCAGGCTTGAAATTGTTTCAATTGAGCAGAAAATAATACTCTGAATTAAAATAAAATTGAATAATGATTTTAATTGATTTTGATTTAAGTAGAATTAATAGAATTTTAGTGGGAGTAATCATATGAACATAAAATTGATAAATTGATATTGTATCAATTAATGACTCTTTCTAATAAATTAATTTGTTAATTTATTAAACTGATTTGATTAATTAGTAATGTGTAGAATTTGAAATTAATATTATTGGATGATATAGATTTGAAATTGCATTACTAAACAATAATATATATATATATA
>JAXCLQ010027042.1:23592-50234 GCA_035584115.1 Cedrela odorata
ATATTATTAATTTAAAATTTATACCATTTAATTTGTTTATTAATTATTTTTTTTTGAATTTGTATTAAGGAATTTTTATATTAATTAATTTATTTGAATTTGTAGTAATTTAAAATTTGCATTAAGTAAATTTTTTTTATATATTATTTTTTTGAATTTGTATTAAATAGTTTTTTGAATTTATATTATTAATTTAAAATTTATACCATTTAATTTGTTTATTAATTATTTTTTTTTGAATTTGTATTAAGGAATTTTTTTATTAATTAATTTATTTGAATTTGTAGTAATTTAAAATTTGCAATAAGTAAATTTTTTTTATATATTATTTTTTTTGAATTTGTAGTAATTTAAATTTAGTATTAAGGAAATTTTTTTTATTAATCAATTTATTTGAATTTGTAGTAATTTAAAATTCGCATTAAGTAAAATTTTTTATTAATTATTTTTTTTGAATTTGTGGTAATTTAAAATTAGTATTAAGGAAAATTTTTTATTAATTAATATATTTGAATTTGTAGTAATTTAAAATTTGCATTAACTAAATATTTTTATTAATTATTTTTTTGAATTTTTAGTAATTTAAAATTTGCATTAAGTAATTTTGTTTATTAATTATTTTTTGAATTTATACTAATTTAAAATTTGCATTAAATAATTTTTTTATTAATTTTTTTTGAATTTGTATTAATTTAAAATTTTTCGTAAACAAAAATAAATTTGTTGATAAATCTTCAATAAATATAAATTATTTTGTTATTTTCATGTATGACTGATATTGTTTCGGTTGGTATTTGTCATAAAGGATCATAGATTACAACATCAGATAGTTTTGAGAAATACTGTGGTGGATGGGTCTAATGATATTATGTTATTAATTGAAATACGAAATTGATGATATCATAATATGTGATCGTATGTTTTCGATGATAACTAAATTTATTGTAATGTTAAGAAAAATAATGATGATAAAATGAATTTAAACATATTGAGAATCAAGAAAAACTGTTTGTAATTGTGCTTATGATTTAACTAAACAAAAACTATGAAAAGTGTGTCTTTAGTTTCACAAGATCGATACATAGACCTAAAGGATTGATACCTCAGTCAACCAGATCGATACCTCAACAAATCAGATCGATACATTTGTAAAAGATCGACATATGATAACAAAAGAGATTGATATCCTACAAGGTAATAGCTTCAAATAGAATAACTAAGCAAAGCGGATCAATACCATTATCAATCGGATCAATACATCTTAAGATGGTCAATACAAGGAAGTGAATAGATCGATATATGCAAAGATAGAAGCTTAAGAGAAAATCATTAAATTAAACAAATCGATACCCAAACATAGGAGATCGATATGTTCAGAGAAGATCGATACATGTCAATTTTATAAAGTTGCAAAGTAATTACAAAGCAGATAAAATCAATTCCTAAATTCAAAGAGATTAATACAAATTAATTCCAGAGAGTTGCAAAGTAATTACGGAGTAGACTATATCGATACTCGAATTCCAGGAGATCGATATACATGTCAATTCTAGAGAGTTGTAAATTAATTACGAAGTGAACTAGATTGATATATAAAGGAAAATGGATCAATACTTTTTGATAATTTAAAGCTTAACGATAATTTCTGCAGCATTTATAGTGGACATTAAATGCACTTAATCAAGTCGTTGAACATTAGGGACTTCACAAAAGGGAATGAATATAAATAAAAGAATAAAAGAAAAAGAGAAACACAGAGCTTATAGTGATTATTGTTGAATATTCTCAAAACATTCTCAAGTTGAATACTATTTCTCTCTCTACTGTAACAAATCTTTACTCCATTTTGTGAGAGAAAATTTGTACGAGGTTATTATTTCATTTGCTCTGTTAAGAGAGTTGTCAAATTATAATTTTTATTCTGAATTTTATTAGGTTCATCTTTACTTGAATAAAATAAAGATAGAAGTGAGTTTTTCTTTATCCAAGAAAAAGAAAATGTAAGATTGCCCTTCACCTTAGAAGGATTTGTATTGGATTTTACTCGACCCGTGTAAATAAGGTGATTTTAGAACCTCAATGGTGTCTCAAAGCTAAGAGAGTGGACGTAGGCAAACATTGCCCAATTACTATAAATTCAGTGTTTGTTCTATCTCTCTACTGTTTTATTTATTGTATTGCATTACATAAGCTTTTATCTTTAAATTTTTAAATAACCCAATTCATCCCTTTCTTGGGTGTTGCTAACTGGGCCAATAAATAGTGTAAAAGCATAACTCAAATAAATAGAATTTACAACCTTGAGGAGTAGGTTACAGTGGCATTTAACAATTGAAGGACAATCTACAAATAGGCCACCATTTTTCAATGGGACCGATTATGCATACTGCAAAAAGAGGATGAAAATCTTCTTAACAATTTTAGACTTTGAGATCCTCAACATTATAGAAGATAGGTATTTTCCACCTACAACCGAGGATGTAATTAATAGAGAAAGGAAACTAAAGCCAAACAGGAAGGGAACTCCCAAAAATAGAAATGGGTTTACCTTAAATGGAAAAGCCATAAACATTCTCTACTATGCTTTGAATAGAGCAAAATTCAATACGATTTCTGGATTTGAAACTATTAAGTCTATTTGGGATATGCCAGAGGTCACACATGAGGGAGCAAGTAGAGTCAAAGACTCAAAAGTTAGCTGTTAGTTCATGAATATAAGTTATTTAAAATGAAACCTTATGAAAGCATAAGGATAAATTTACTCACTTTACTGATATAACTAATGAATTAAAAGCTCTTGGTAGATCTTACTCAAATGTAGATATCGTCATCAAAATTTTAAGGAGTCTACTTAGAAATTGGGAAGCCAAGATGATAGCAATTAAAGAAGCAAAAGACTTGAGAACGTTGCCTATTAAGGAGATTCTCAGATCACTCATGACATACGAGCTAGAAGGTAGACGAAATGACAATAAAGATAGAGAAAAGGGAAGAAAGAATGTCGCCTTAAAGAGCACCAAAAAGAAAAAAGAGGAAGATCAAAATAAACAAGATTTTGATAAGGATAAGTTTCTTCTTATGGCCAGAAATTTCAAAAAAATACTTCAACAAAGAATGGCTCAAGGGAATAAACTGGAAAAGAAAAGATCATCATAGAAAAGAAAAATTCAAAAAGAGCAATGAAAAAGAGAAAGAGAAGGAAAAAGAAAGAGATATCATATGCTATGAATAAAAGAAATCAAGGCATACAAGACCTGAATGTCCTCTAAGGAAAGATAAGAAGGAAAAAGAAAAGCGATAGAAGTAATGTAGGATGACTTATTAAGCAAAGAAAACACTTTATCATCAGAAAATGAGTAAGCAAAACTTTTGCCTCATGGGAAAATAAGAAAATGAGGTAACTTCCCTAGATAAAAAGTCTTCATATTATGATACATGCTCAAGTAGTGATAGTTATGATCTATTAGATGATGATTTGGGTGCATTGTATGAAGAACTTAATATTTTCTGGTGTTGCAAGATTGTTTCAGTGTTACTTGTAGCGGGAACATCTTCAAATGACCACCTCCTTTCTTGTGGATGAGATACACTAATTTCGAGGTCAATCGGTTCATATGCGACCTATCATTGGTTTGACAACAATGGACTGGATCTCCTATGGAATATCCCAGAAATTTTAATCTCCAATTGGATGAATCTCGTTAGCATATATTGTCAATAGTGTATCATTTTTATAGTACATTGAACATAAATCTTTATATCAGCCTCTAACATGTGTAATAGTAGCTAATGTATGGGACATGCCAATTGTAGCAAGTCAAAATGCCTATTTTGACATGTCTTTATACTGAGATAGACCACAACATCTTCTCCTTTACCTTTTACTTCAAACTCATAAAGAAACAAGAAAAACTGAAATTGTAAGAGATATGTAATCCTATTTTTTAACTTTATCAGTTGCCGCTTTAGTTAGGGTACTTTTATGAAATTTTGCAGCTTCTTCTTGCCTCTCATAAACCCAATGTTGCAATAATAACAGTATCCAATCCGTTAAGGCTACAATTAGAATAGTACGCGTATTCTTCAGTAATGCATTAATGCTTTATGCAATGTTAGTAATTATATCATACTGTTGTACTAAAATATGAGACCTAGGCCACTTATGAAACCCCCACATAGTTTTCTAAATAGGCCACAGCATTAGAGTGTATCAACTTCAATTTGTCCTTGAGTTTTTCAAACTTACTAAACACATATACTTTCGCAACAATATAATGCCCTATAAGGAAAGTGTCTTTTTTATGGTCTTTCATATTGTATTTTGATTTGAGGTATCCTTCAACATGGTAGAAAGAGAAACTGTGGTATGAGTAGAGAATGAATTTTTTTTATTTCTTTAAGTATGTTACCATGTTGGTTTGACATAAACACTAAATCAAAAACTAGTCCAAATGCATCTCGTAGTTCTAGTAAGAACCACTCCCACTATGTATAATTTTCAAAGTCTCCCACTTCAAATGTAATAGAATAAATTTGGTCTTTTCTATCAAGAGTGGCCACTATAAGCATAGTTGCCCGATATGTACCCTTTAAAAAAGTATCATCAATAGTAATCACGAGACAAATTGATAAAAGAAAACTACGCATAGATAGGCCAAATGTCATGAAGAAGTGCATAAAATAGTCGTCTCAGTTTCTATCTTCTAAAATATGGCAAAAATGTGGGAGTAATTTAAACAACTTGGATGGATCCACTAATGCTAATGCACGTGCTTCTTCCTTGGCTAGCCATGCATTACGATAGAACATAACCACTTCGAACTCTTGGTGCATGTCATCTCAGATGTTTATTGTAGTATAGTATCATACTAGGATTCTGAAATTTATTCATCACATATTCACCGATTAACCGGCTGCTTATTTAGCGGTGGCTCATCTATAGTTGGTTACTTTGACAAGTATGATATGTTTCAATTTGTTTAACATACTAATATTCACCATTTCCAATTGTGTTAGTTGCTCAAATTCATTATTTACATCCATCAATCACACATTTCACCTCAAACCGGTCTATGTAGACTTGGTTATCTTAAACTGAAAATGATTTCTCAACGCCATCATACCCAATGTATCTCGTAACTCTTTCTTCGAATTGATAATCTGGCCAACACATATGGCATTGAAAGCAAAATTAGACATTGCTTCTAATAACCAAGAATTCGAAGGTGGAATTGGAGGTCAACAGCGAGAAATTAATGGATCTAACATATTCTCTTAACATCTTATTGATCTACTTCGTTAACTTAGTCCATATCCCAAGTTCATCGTTGCATTAGTATCATTGTCACAATAATTTCTATTGAGGGCCCTAATTGTATTGTCAAGCATGTCAGCGCTTTCGCCTTCCGTACATGGTTAACTATCAAAATAATCATGTACAGGGTCCTCATTGCATCAATATGGAGAATGTCCTCCGTGAATTGTAGAGTATTTATAATGTCTTGTAAAGGCTCTATAGCATTTACGTGAATTAGTGAACAATGTTAATCATGGTTAAATTAATTACTCCCCTAAGAAGAAACAAATGATGGTAAGTACACTTTCAAATTATTAGGCTATAAAAGAGGAGTATAAGATACACCGCGATCATCAACAACTATTTTCTCTGTAGTGACATATAACGGACTAAGATGTCTAGACTCTATAACAACAATCCTGCTTACAAAAGCATTTACATCTGAGTCATCTATAATATCCACGTATATAACGGCCCCAATCTCACTATCTTTTAAATTTGTTCTAACATGGATAGTGAATTCCAATTGATCAATCTGAGTGCAATCATAAATCATGCGTAATAATTATTAGAACTTGACGTTCCTTGGATCGGGTAGGAGTTGAACCTTGTTGGCCCAGTTGGTAACATCCAAAAGGGGGGTGAATTAGGTTATTTAAAAATTTAAAGATAAAAGCTTATGTAATGCAATACACTAAATAAAACAGTAAAGAGAGAGAGAGGGAGACAAAGAGAGAGAGAAAGAGCAAACACTAGATTTATAATAGTTCAACAATATCCGCCAACGTCCACTCTCTCTTTTTTGGGACACCACCGAGGTTCTAATATCACCTTATTTATACGAATCAAGTGAAACCCAATACAAATCATTCTGAAGTGAAATGAAACCTTACACTTTCTTTTCCTTGGGTAAAGAGAAACCTACTTTATCTTTGTTTGATTCAGTAAAGATAAACCCAATATAATTCAGAATAAAAATTCTTATTTGACAACTCTTTTAATAAAGCAAATGAAATAATAACCTCATACAAATTTTTTCTCACTAAAATGAGTAAAGATTTGTTACAATATAGAGAGAAATATTATTCAACTAGAGAAAGTTTTGAGAATATTCAACAATAATCACTATAAGCTTTGTGTTTCTCTTTTTCTTCTATTCTTCTATTTATATTCATTCCCTTTTGTGAAGACGCTAATGTCCAATGGCTTGATTAAGAACACATAATATCCATCATAAATGCTGTAGAAGTTACTATTGAGTTTTTAAATTGTTAGGAAGCATTGATCCCTTTCGCAATGTATCGATCCGTTTGCACGAAAATTAAGTCTGAGTCTCAAGTATCGATTCGTTTTCCTTTACATATCGATCTAGTTTATTTTGTAATTAATTTGCACTTCTGGAATTGACATGTATTGATCTCCTTGAATTTAGTTATCGATCTAGTTTGCTCTATAATTACTTTACAACTCTTTGGAATTGACATGTATTGATTTAGTTTACTTCATAATTACTTTGTAACTATCTGGAATTGACATGTATCAATACTTTGAATTCTGAGTGTTGATCTTCTTTGAACGTATCAATCTTTTAAGTTTGGGTATCAATTCGTTTGACTTGATGATTTCCTCTTAAGCTTTTGTCTTTGCATATATCTATCTATTCACTTTCTTGTATTGACCAACTTAAAATGTACCAATCCGCTTTACTTGGTTATTCTATTTGAAGTTACTGCCTTGTCGGATATCGATCTCTTTTGCCTTCATGTGTTGATCTTTTACAAATGTATCGACCTAATTTATTGAGGTATCAATCTAGTTGACTGACGTATTAATCCTGTGAAGCTAAAGACACACTTTTCACAATTTTAGTTTAGTTAGATCATAAACACAATTACAAATAGTTTTTCTTGATTCTCAACATACTTAAATTCATTTTATCATCACTATTTTACTTAACATTACAATGAGTTCAATCATTATAAAAAACATACGATTACATATTATGATATCATCAATCTCTCCCTTTTTCTATGATGACAAAATAGAAAAAATAAGAAAGTTTTAAGATTTAAGTCCCCATTTTTGTTACATTTAAAGATTCATTTCTCTCCCCCTTTTTGTCAGCAAGCAAAGAAAGAGTATATAGAGCACAATTAATCAAAAAATAGTTAAAGAAATCATAAAAGAAATCAAAACCCACAAAGGAAGTCATGAAAATTTTAGTTCTCATTTCAGTATCAATACAATGTAATGTCACAAAATCATAAAACATTAGCACTGCAAAGATAAGAACATAGCAAATAATAATAATAATAATAATAATAATAACTACAGGCAACATAGCACAACATCGTCTGAACTGTCATTATCAACATCTAATTTGATAGGACGGGATAAGCTTGGTTGTGAGGAGTAGGGAGGTGGTCGAGGTTCGAAGGAAGAGGCTGTATGTTCGCTATATTGTGGTGCAGGTGTAAATGCTCTGGCTAAGCTTTATATAAATCTCTTGGTTTCTCTCCAAAATTAAAGTCCAAATAGCCCAAGCTTTGTAATGCTTTGATCAGTCCAACCAAAGTGGTCTTCAATTTTGTGCATTTGGGTTGTGACCATAGATTCAATTCCTGTGAGCCAATCGTCAAAGTTTGCCATCACAATGTCGACCTACTGTTTCATTTGCATAATGTTGACTTTTATGTCTTCTAAGATGGATAGTAGTGCGGTCGATGGAAGGGATTGTGAGTCTAGAGCTATCAAAGCTGTAAACTCAGGTACATTTATCGGTGTTGGTAAATCGTCTGTTGGTTGAAGTATAGGCTCAATGGTTGGTTACTCTTGTGATTCATCTTGACCATTTTTGTGCATGTGTTTGTAACGAGCCCGAAGTATCCACTTGTCGTTTGTTCCTTACTCATAATGCATATGTCGGAGTGTAGTCTTCGATGATATAGTAGTAGCTAAGGACTCGATAGTGTCTATCTCAGCATGGATCCAAGACGAACTCTTGCGAATGATGGCAGAAATCACAAATTCGTAGTTGAGGTGGCTGGCTTTTGACATGGTTGTCCTCACCATTGCATTTAAAATCCAAGAAATCAAATCAATTCGCTTTTCCTCTATAATACTCTGCATCCACTGCATATCCTCGTATGTCAGTAGCGTCCAGAAGGAGCATTGAAATTGTAGAAGACGATCAAGTGAAGAATATACCAGTGAATGCCCAAACGAAATGGCTTGTTATCCACTTCTGTCATGTCCAGATCTTTGAAAATTATTTTGCACGTTTCGAGGGGTTGAAATGTACTGACTGGATAAGAAATGCCCCATTCTAGTACATGAGTTATGCGAGATAGAACACTGGCATTCACCTAAAAAAAATGTCCTTGTATGATACTTGTGAATTTTATCATTCTTATTTTCCTTGTGTGAGGGTCCTTGGCATCCAGATTTGAATAAAATATTTTGACAAAGCTGTAAAAACATTTCTCTCGTAGGTTGAGGTAGTCAATCCATCTAAAGTCTTTGAATGTTTTTAGGTATGGAAATTTGATAGAGAGTAAGAGAATAAAGTTAAGAACTTAGCCATGACTCACTTTTAGGTTGAGGAAGAGAGAGAGGTATCGATCCTTTGCCTCTCGATTATGAAAATCTAGGTTAGAGGATGAGGGTTCAATCATCCTAGGTCTCTTTTTATGTCCAACTTCTGGATTCTTTGTCTTAGGCATTTTCGAGTTTGTTCTGAGAGAGTTTGAGAGATTTAGAGAGCTAGAATTTTGGATTTCAGAATGCTAGGTTTTTTAATTTTAGTGAGAGAGTGTTTTGAATGAGAGAAAATTTTTGAATTTTTCCTTATTTAGACGAAAACACACGTAAAGGTATCGATACTTTAAAAGAAAAGTATCAATCCATCCTTGGATCTGGAAGATGTAGTGATTTGACTTTAAGAGGTATCGATAATTTTTTAATGAAAAGTAATAAAGTATCGATACATTCTGTAGATAGCTTTAAAAGATATCAATACATGGTGGCATGATGACACATGTTAGCTATGCACCAAATTTTTGGCGGTTAATTTTATAAATTTGGAATTTTTTGCTTTACTCGAAAGATATGCATTTATAGTGTATTCATTATATTCTGGTGTATCAATGCATATGTGTAAGGTATCGGTAGATGCTAGAGCTTTAGCTTTGTGTTGATATACGATGTCAATTATATCGATATTGAATCTAAATTCTTTAAGGTATCGATATATCAATAAGAATATACCGATCATTTGTCAAGGTATCGATACATGTACAATTATGTATCGATACTTTTGCACTTAGAATCAAAAAAATTAATCAAAATCAAGTATAAACAGGTTCAAACATCAATCAATCAATTTCAATCATCCCTGACTCATTTCTAATTACACATAAACGGTTCCTATCAAGTGGCTTAGTGAAGATGTCAACTAATTGAAGATTTTTGTTGACATATTCTAAACAAACATCTTCTTTACTAATGTGATCTCTAATAAAGTGATGTCGAATTTCTATGTGCTTGGTTCTTGAGTGATGCATGGGATTTTTAGTCAGATTTATGGCACTTGTATTATCACATAAAATGAGGATTTGACTAAGTTCTAATTCATAGTCTAGCAATTGGTGCTTAATCCATAGAAATTGAGTACAACAATTACATACTGAAATATATTTTGCTTTAGTAATTAATAATGTAATTGTACTTTGTTTCTTGCTAAACCAAGACATTAGTGTATTTCTTAGAAAATAACATGTACCACTTGTGCCTTTTCTATTCACTTGTGCTTTTTCTATCCACTTGTGCTTTTTCTATCCACTTTGCATTCTCTATAGTCAGCATCTGAATATCCTTTCAAACTAAATTCACCATTCTTTGGATAAAACAATTCTAAGTATGGTATGGCTCTTAAATATCTAAATATTTGTTTTATTGCTACAAGGTGCAATTCCTTGGAATTAGACTGAAACCTAGTATAAACATATACCCTATAGGGAATGTTGGTTTTAGAGGCGGTTAGATAAAGTAATGAACCTATCATACCTCTATACAATGTTTTATCCATATTCTTTCCTATTTCATCTTTATCTAAAGAAGTAGAAGTGCTCATAGCAGTTTGAATGGGTTTACCTTCTATTATATCAAATTTTTTCAGAAGTTCTTTTATGTATTTTGATTGAGAGATATAAATTTCATCATTTGTTTGTTTGATTTAAAGTCTCAAAAAGAAATTTAACTCTCTCATCATACTCATTTCAAATTCATCTTTCATAAGGTTTGAAAATTCGATGCATAAGGACTCATTTGTGCTTTCAAAGATGATATCAACAATATAAATTTGAACTAATAAAATATTATCATATTTGGCTTTGATAAAAAGTGTAATATCAATGATAACCCTCACAAAATTATATCTTAATAAAAGTTTACTATGTCTTTCACACCAAGCTCTAAGTGCTTGTTTTAAACTATAAAGTGATTTAGTGAGTTTGTAAATATGATTTAAGAATTTTTAGTTTTCAAATTCGAGAGATTGTTCTACATAAACTTCTTCATCTATAAAGCCATTTAAAAATACACTTTTGACATCCATTTGATAGAGTTCAAAATTTTTGTAACATGTAAAGGCTAAAAGTACTCTAATGGCTTCTACTCTAGCTACGGGTGCATAAGTCTCGTTATAATATATTCCTTCTTCTTAACTATGCCCCTGTTCAACTAGTCTAACCTTATTTCTAAAGATATTCTCATTCTCATCAAGTTTGTTATTAAACACCCATTTTGTACCTATAATAGAATAAACATTATGTCTAGGTACTAGTATCCAAATTTTATTTTTTTGGAATTGATTTAGTTCCTCTTTCATGGCCATTAGCCAATTCTCATCTTCTAAGGATTCTTCAACTTGTTTTGTTCAATTTGAGAGATAAAAGCTAAAATTTGAATTTCTTTTATATTTTCATCTATCTCTCTTGCTTTTCTTCTAGTTTTGACCCCTTGTGAGGGATCTCCTATTATTAACTCTTTTAGATGGTTAGATGCATATCTCCATGCTTTGGAAAGTTCTTTAGGGTTTTCCTCTTCTTCTACAATTCCTTTTTTATTTTCTATGGATTTGTCATTTAAGTTCAAGTTTTTCAAAATTTCACTTATTTCTAATTCCTTTTCTTTTTCTTTTGCAATTAATTTAGTTAAGTCGGGATCAAATCCATTAAATGTGACATACATAGTTTCTTCCATGACTTGAGTTCTCTTATTGAAAACTCTAGGCTTTACTTTTAGAAGAATATCATAGGAATATTCCAAAATCGAATTTAGGTCAAATTTTTCTATATTGTCTTTTGTATTAAGAATATAACAATTACATCCAAATACTTTAAAATATTTAGTCTTGAGTTTCCTTTCAAAGATAAGTTCATATGGAGTTTTATTTAAAATTTTTCTTATTAGAAACCTATCTGTTATGTGACATGCGGTGTTTATAGCCTCAGCCCAAAGATATTCAAGTAGGTTATATTCACTTAGCATTGTTCTACCTATTTCTTGTAAGGTTCTATTCTTTCTTTCGGTAACTCCATTTTGTTGGGGGGTTATAGGTGCATAAAAATTGTGAGAATAACCATTCTCATCACAAAGATTTTCAAAATCTTTGTTCACAAACTCCCAACCTTGATTACTCCTAATTTTGATAATTTTGAACCCAATTTCATTTTAAATCCTTTTTTAGTATTTTTCAAATGTTTCAAATGTATTACTTTTGCTATCTAGGAAGGATACCCAAGTAAATCTAAAGTAGTCATTCACGATTACATATGCGTAATGTTTTCCTTCTAAGAAAGCAATCCTATTTGGTCCAAAAATATCCATATGTAAAAGTTCTAATGGTCTTGTTGTAGAAACTAAGTTTTTGGATTTGAATGATGTTTTTACTTGTTTTCCTAGTTGGAAAAGACCATATATTTTGTCTTTTATGAAGTTTAGATTGGGGAGGTCTCCTAATAGGCATTGTTTAGCTAGTTTTCATAGTAAATATTAGAGAACTTGAATTTAAAAATGAATCTAGCATGTCTAAGGAGTATGATACATTAAAAATTGAAAATAAAATCTTGAAGGATGAAATAATTTTAATGGATCATTTTCTTTTAGCATTAAGGAATTGTTTTTCTTCATCTCTTTATGTTTAACATACAATTCCTGAAAATCATTTCTAAGTGATAATGTAATACTTTAGTGTATTAGTTGAAATTAATATTTACTGTGAAAGTGATGAAATGTTTATTGTTTACAAATATTGTTTTAGTGTAACTTTTATTTATTTATAAGTTAAAATTGTAATTAATTAATGCTGGCCTTTAAATTTTGTTGTTAATTTGCTTGTTTAACTAAATTAATTGAAAATTACGAAATATAAAAAGAAAAATGTTAAACAAAATTAATGATTCAAATTGATAAAATTTAAGTAACAAACATCAATGTTTGTATCCCTCATATAAATCGAACGTCATCCTTATTCTAAAAAATGACCTATAATTTGAGTTAAAATTCTACTGTCATCCCAGCATAATGTACTCGACAAACTTATATGTAAATATGCAATAGTCAGCGCTACCCATTATTTGATGGGACACCTCAAACGTCCTCAAATATATAAATGGTTTACCTGTATCAATAAGTTCTTACATTGCATAAACAATAAGTTCTTACAAAATTTATTAACCTTTAAAATTTTTCCACATAAATGTAATTAATTATACTAAAAAAAAATAACAAGTGATTTTTATTATTTGTTTAATTACGTTATTTTAAAAATAATAATAATAATAATAATAATTTTTAGCATAATTTCCAGGTATTTCTATTTCTCTGTTTCCATCTCTTGAGTTGAAATTTTGTATTACAAATTCTCTATTTCGATCGTTAAGAAGAAATTCTCTAAGTTAATTTGATTGATAAGAAGATAGAGAGCATCTGTTTTCAATTAATACTAATTGTTGATGGAGTTTATTATTGTAAAAGCAAATACTTTTTCTGATTTGGGTTTTGGTCTTTAGTCCACTCAACTCTCTTCTCCCTTCTCTCTTTCAGTTTTCCACATGGTCTTCTATCTCTCATCTACTCATTCTTGTTCTAATCATTTTTTAATGGGTCAACAACAATCCTTTAGTTTAGTGATGAGTACTTTTTAATAGCATTTGAAGATGGTAGGATTTGGGCTAACAATAGTCACTCCCCAAATTGGAAGTGGAAGCTTAGTGATGAATACATTTTAATAATATCTGAAAGGAGTAGGATTTGAGTTATGGTGTTGGCTTAACTTTTTCATGGACATATTATACTGAGTGCAAATAGAAACATCTATTTGCAACTAGGTTTGTCAATACTAATTTTGTTGTATAAAATGGTTTCCTTTCAAACAATCATTTTGTATCGTATGTTTAGTCGTTGAGGCTTGATTACTGCAGCGGAAAAAAATCTTGTGTGAAATGACTACTACATATAAGGCGTAGTGTGGTTGCATTCATAGTTTGATTTTGTTTTGTTTGACATGTACTGATAACAATGAATGACAGATTGATGTTTTACTTCATTAACAAATTACTGTTATTGTATCTTTGGAATTGTTCAATGTAATTGGTTGAGTTGAGTGATTTATTGTTAAACAATGGCATTAGATTTGGTAAAAAAATGTTACCACTTTTTCTTATGCAAACCAAAATTTCCCTAAATTGGAAATTGGAAATAGAAATCACTCTGTTTTGAATATATAGAGTAGATTTTCAAATAATTATTATACTACTTATATAAATTTTTTATAAACTTTTAACTTATAAATAATTATAGAATTACAAATTTTTAGTAGTAACTTAAGTTTAGCGAGCAAATGCAATACTTATTTGAGTATAACATAAATAGACAACTCAATATTTAACGAACTTAAGGTTTAGCGAGCAAATGCAAATGTTATGTTTGGGATTGCGGTCAAAATACTATAAATAGCTTATTTTATAATTTTTATTAAATTTATAGCAAGTCTTGAGTTTTTGTTGCTATTTAATGCCTGTACCCGATTAAACAAAGGCTTAGTTGGCTTGTTGAACATCAGTCAGGGTTTCTTTCTTAAGGTACTAGTTAGTTTGTTCTTATTAGTCAAGGTTTTTTCTTAAGCTACTCACAAACGATAACATGATTATACTAATTTAGATTATATTAATAAGGTTATATTTATTTAATTAGTGAAAAGATATTGAATTTTGTTTATTTCTGAATTGTGACTTTATGTTTTTTATGGGTGCTTTAGCAAGGCTCAAAGCCAATTGCGATTAGTATAATTTCTACTATTAATTAACTTAATTAACTATTGGTTTGCTATAGTTTAGTCCATTAGTATATGTGGAATCAAGTTATATCTATTTGCTTGCTAAGTTTGTTGTTTCATATGTATTCGTTTGCTAAAAAATCAAAGTGGAAAAATAACAACTTGTGTTATGTTATTCCTTAGCTAATCAGGTTGATAGTTGTAAATTAATGATTTTCTACAACTCTTTAACAGATTGCAGGTGTCAAGTTCACATTTTATGCAATAATAATAATAAAATAAAATATATAAATAATATGAGTTTATTCTAAATAGTACAAGTGTAGTACATTACAAGTAACAAACATTAGTATATATTTATATGGATGCCAAGTAAGTGCAAGTCAAATAAAAATACATGTTAAAACAAATACAAGGAAATGTGGACAAAATTGACAATTATCATTATATATATATGTATGCATGTATATAGGCTACCAACCCCATTCATATGCTTTGTTTTTTTTACAGATCCTTTAGTTTGATTTCTTATGTTTGACTTCGTAAACAAATAAATAAGTCTTGTACCGTAGATATATATATACACATGTATAACCCATTGGTTTAAAACACCCCTTCTATTCAGTTACCTTCATTTTACATCTTAACTTCACAAAAGAAAAACAGAAAACTTGAGAGAGAGAGTAAGGGTTTCAAGGGAGATCGAGGAGAAATTATGCATGCATGAGTAAAATTTTGGCAGATTGAAAGAGACTTGGCTGATTAAGAAGAAAAATTAGCTAAATGGGAAGAAGTTTGGCTTAATTGATGTAAGAGGAAGGAAGAGAAGGTTAAGAAAGGGGCTGGTTGACTGAGAACTAGTAAAGAAGGAGAGAAATGGTGGCTAAATGAAGAAAGCAAGATGGTGAACTGAGGGAATGTAAGGCTATGTTGGCAGATTTCATTGTTGATTTGTGGGTTTTGTGGGAAAGTCCATTCCAGCAAGGGGAAGTCTATTCCAACAAAGGAAAGGTGAGTTTTGTAGGTTGATTTGGTAATTTAAACAATAAATGATGTATATGTAGTGATTATGTGTGTAATGATATGTGTTATACAAATAGTTAATGAGGAAATGCTTGTATAGTACAATTTATCGGTGATAATTGCTTAAGAAACACATGCATTGAGTTAAAGACAGTGGGTAGCTAAAAGTGATGTGAATTAAAATGAAATAGTTGTGTTAATGGTGAATGATAAGCTTTGAAAAATAAATGGTGAGAGATATGAACGGGTAGTGCGAAACAGAAAGAAAAACTTGCGAAAAATGTTTGTTGCAATTGTGTGTTCATGTGAGGAGTGTTTTGAGTTGATGAAACTATAAAATAGGAGAGTTATAAAATATATTTGGGGTAGCATATAAGAGTGGAATGTCAAACGTGAGAGAGTGCAAGCAAAACGCATTAGTGTCGGTTGTAGAAAATTTATGCATAGGGTTCATTAAAATAGGGATTGAGTAAGTTCCGAACCCTGGATTGAAGAACCATGAAATTCTATGTAAATTAGATACATAAGGGCATGACATAACCAAAAACTAGGTCAATATGTTGAGAAAGACAATACCAAATTTTGTTGGAATAGAGCTACCTTGTGAAGAGGTCGTAGTTGGTTATACTGAGTAATGTGGCAAAAACACATTATAACTTGAGTGTACGGACTCGAAATTCTAATCTGTGAGAAGTTATAGAAACTAGACATATAGTAGAATGTCTCCTTAAAAACTTAGGTTGTGATACTATCACGCCCCGACCTGGGATTTACCTGTGACAATCGTCACAGACCTTTCTGATACATCCTTTATACCCAAAACGTATCAAGAGAGCCTGTAAGGCTAATATGTAAATCTTATACTCCTGAAAACAGTTTAAAAATATACTTCCCATCCATGAAAGAATTCTCAAAGAATTGATTTCCATGATCAATTTATCCACAACATGTTTAGAAAATAAAATATCAATATAGAAAATCATTTATCATATGGGTTGAACAAAATAACAATTCTTACATAACATTTAGTTATGATACAATACTTTACATATTTCCCAAGTATCACAAATTTAAATAAAAACAAATATCCAATGAACTCTAAATTATACAAGTGAGTCAAGATAAAAAACCTACCAAGAGCTTCTCAAGCTTTCTATTGCCACCACAAGACCAGCTCAGCTAAGACTAACGCGCCTAATTTGAAAGTTAAATTGGTGAGAAGCGAGTATACAACTACACTTAGTGAGTAAATACATACCGATATACATACATGCATAAGCATTTTCCAAATACAGATATTGGGATTTATGTCATAATATACTCAAAATATATATGTACAGTTACATGTCATTTAAATCAATGATCACAAAACCTTTCATTGATTTGCAAGCAGTTTTAAAATAATCAATTGGAATGGCCATACGTCCTCAACACGCTACCTTGGTCGGGACAAAATCTATAACCATCAGTGGGCTTTTTATATATAAACAGTATGCAATAAAGTTTTATTAAATAGAAAATCATCCTCATACTTTGTAAAATCATTTATTAAATAGAAAACATGCAATTTATATAAAAAAAAAACTCGCCTCATTGATGTTGGCCCTGAGTAGTCACTTGGTGATACAAGTAACTGTCCTCATAATTTATCAAATCCATGAGATCCTTATCAAGCCGCTAACACTTTCTATAGGGTTTCTAAAATTGCACATACGTGCACAGAACACAATAGGCTTGCTAAGGCCTTTCCCTCTTATATCAGCCTCACTACGGCTCTACTCACCTATGCGACTTCTCAATAAGTTCATCTATAGGCTACCTCCTTGTATATTAGTTAATAACATAGTCCACTAGCCAATAAACAATAGCTGGCCTTTCTTGCCTCATCATCAATATATATGCATATTTCAATTCAAATCATTTATACAATGATTATAAAACATTTAAACAAATCAGGCCTTCTTGGCCATTTCAGCATGTATAATCAAAGTATTTATAATAGTAAACCAAATAATCAAACATCCCAATATCTAAGTAAAGTATATGTAAAATATTCATTTCAAGTTTCATTTCAACATTTTAAAACACTTGTTTCACACACAAG
Organism: Cedrela odorata; assembly: GCA_035584115.1. Lineage (NCBI taxonomy): Eukaryota > Viridiplantae > Streptophyta > Magnoliopsida > Sapindales > Meliaceae > Cedrela > Cedrela odorata. The sequence continues at coordinate 41,353 of JAXCLQ010027042.1, forward strand.
CGCACATATAATATCACATGCATTTTATTTACATAATGTGTATGTATAAATTTATTCACAACAAAGGGGAGAGTAACCACTCCCACTACTGTTCCTCATGCTCAATCGGTACTTCTTGCAGGTTTTCGGAACCTAACACCACACATACATACATATAGTGAATTTTCAAGATTCCAATTAACTTAAAGTATATATATTAAATGCAATGCTCGTGAAAAATATGGCTACCATCCCTTAGTTGACACACGACACACCACGAGGCTTATTAACCGATGTCATTTAACCGATTTCCATTAATGAAATCCCATGGCAGTAAAGATTTCTATTCCTTATTTCCATTTAAAATAAATTTACTCATTCCTAAACAATATCTAGCATGTATATCATCATCATATACTTCTACTTATTGTAAATCAACCTAATTTTACATTTCCTATGTGAAAATTAACATAATTCTTGCATAAATAGTAAACCCTAAGTTTCTAACATGTTCACATTCTTAAAATCAAGCTTATAATAGTTTAATAAGCCTACTTGGAACTTGTAAAGGTCCTTAGAAATCACACATTGTCGTTAGAATGCAAACCCTTAAATTCTCTTTGAAACACTAATTCTTTCCTTGTTGTTTTTGGTTCAAAATTGATATTAATTTGTAGAGGAGAGGAGGTGTTACTCACTTGACAACATACATTGAATAAATAAGCCAAGTATTTAAAATGATTTGGGCAAAATCGAATAAGAGTACGAGAGAGGTGTTTTTAGAGAGAGAGAGAGTGTGAGAACGAGTGAAGAAGATATTAGGGTCGAATCCCCCCTCTTAGGTATTTATAGAAATGGGCAAAAAAACTAATTTGCCTGTCAAATTTCACCCAAATTAGAATCATGTTTCGATACTTTTGGACTAGGTATCGATACTTTCAGGTTGGGTATCGATACTTCTGGGTTGGGTATCGATTCTTTCCTTAAGAATTCGATTATAAAATTTTCATTGATCTCAAGTATCGATACCTTTTAATTTATGTATTGATTTCTTTTTCTCAATGTATTAACACCTTTGTTGAAGGTATCGATCTGGTTCAACATATAAATATTTTTCAACTCTTTATTTTGCCATGTATCGATACCTTTGATAAAGGTATCGATCTGATCTAACTTGTAATTAATTTCAAACTCTCTGTCTGACTATGTATCAATACCTTTGATGAAGGTATCGATCTGGCCTATCTCGTAATTATTTTTGAACTCTCTGTTTTACCTTATATCGATACCTTTCTCCATAGGTATAGATCTAATCATTTTGTAATTTTTTTCTAAGTCTCTGACTTGCAAGGTATTGATACATTTTATGAAGGTATCGATCCATTCATCAAGTATCGACCTGTAACCTTAATGTATCGATACATTGTTCTAATGCATCAATATTGTCATTCTAAATATCGATCTCTTTATGCTCAGTATGAATTTTGACATTTTCTTTTCATTCCTTTAGCGTAAGGCAACATACAAAACCCAAATACATGTTAAATTCAACTTGCTTAATTCTTTAAATTCTCATACTGTGAACTAACTTAAATCACCTAAGCCTTGTTAATGAGTCAACTAACCATTACCATGCATATGTGAAATGAATGTCATACAAATGACTACTTTACCCTTATGTTCAAAGAACAGGGTTTAACAGATACTTTACCGGTGGGTAGTGAACACTATATGGATTCTCGAAATGTGTTAAAATGGTTTAGTCTTAAGTTGAGTAGGTTATATGTACAATATAATTATGTATTTATCTAGTTATAATGAAAGAATCTAATACAACAATTATGTGTTGTAGAACGTCAAGTTGATCGCTAGTCGACTCCACAATAGATTGTATATACCTAGCCTGATATCGATTACTGGGTGTTTATTTGTATATATGTATGTGTATATGCATGTGTATATATGAAACTAATACTGAAAGTGTATATGAAATAACTGATTGAAATGGCTCAAAGTTAATTTGAGATGATTCCATGACAATGATATGGATATGTTGCGATTTGATTGCGAGAAGGATGATTGTATTGTATGAAAAAAATTAATTGTAACAAAAAATGATATCTTGTGATGGTTTACTATTATTGGTGTATAATGAACTAGATATGTTGTGTTGTATGACTGAAAGTGATTGTAAAGAAAAAATGATTTGCTATTGTTTATGTATAATGAGTTGAATATATTGTGCTGAGATATAAAATTAAAAGGATTGAATGCCTTAATTTTGTGAATTGTTGTGTGTATTGTGTTTGGGAATTGGAAATAAGGGGACGACGATGCGTAACGCTTTTAATGATTGGTTTATGATATAGGGGACGGCGAAACGTATTACCCTAATGGTACCAATAGGTTATTTTTGTGTATGGGGGGATAAAAAAATGTAACGCCTCTAATCACCAGTATTACTTAGTGTCATAGGAGATGGCGATGAGTAGAGCCCCAAGCCACTAGTAGATTCATTTGGTGTTCGAGGAGATGACGATGCATAACGCTCTTAAACTCTAGTATGTTGTGAATGATGTGTGTTGATTATTGTGTTTGAGAGATTGAGGAATGTTTCCCTTTAAATGCATGAAACTATTATATGTACATATATTTCCTATGAACATGCAAATAACAAGAAGATATAAATGTATGTAAAAGAAATGATGTGTGATGAAATATTGTGTTTGATGCTTTGAGAAGTGTTGTTATTCAAGTGCATAAAACTGTTACATGTATATATATTTCATATGAATATATAGATGATGATAAGGTATAGATATTTGTATCTAAAATGATGTTGTATATAGCATCCACTTACTGGGTCTCCCAAGACTCACCCCTCTCACATTTTAGTTTTACAAGACCTTATAGTTTGAAAAGATGCCACCTTATTCTAAAGACACGATTTGGAGGAGAGTTCACTAGTCGCAGTTACCATTGTGTTGGGTTCACCTCATGTTGAGATTGATAGTTTATTTTTGTGTTGTCATATGGTGTAGTTTGATGTTGGCATTAAATGCTTGAGTGTGATCTGACAGTTATATAGTCAGCTTTATTGTTGGGATATATTGTACATATATAATGTCAATGGTGGCCTAACGCCTTGAGTCATTGAGATATGTTTTTTTTTTGTATAGAGTTGTCTTGAGTATGCATGTATAGCAGGTTTTGTTAAGCTTAGGGTGATGGGACGAACCTATCACTTGCTTGTAACACCTTGGATTTGTGGGATGTTATAGAATTGGTATCAGAGCATGGTTTAGAGGTCGGTGACTCTGATTGGAAGGTGTTAGTGTGTTGTATATGTGGTATACCCAGGGTACTTATATATAGGGAGTTATCCCTTCGGTGTCCTCATTCCTCGAGTCGTGTCTTATTCTATCTAACCCAAAAAATTTTCGAATTACTATTAATTCTATTTACTCATATATAAATATAATGCTATCTTGATGTAGGCCCAAAAATGATGATGTACTACAGGATGCAGGATTAAACCGGAGGGTGGTTACACCTCCTACAAATACGGTGAGAGGTGACAGATAAAGGTTGTCCATAATAAAAAGAGAGACAAATAACAACATAATAAGATACAAAAAGAAGTATAGAATGATGAAGTGTCATCTAAAATAAGCCACTCGATTGAAAATGATGATAGAAAGCCAGCAAATGCCAAAGGCTCATCTTTGAGTTTGTGAGCCTTGATTATTAGAAAACACATTGGAATTAAACGGGTGTATATATATATATATATACACACATATATATATATATAGCCAAGACTATTTTAGATCATACATACCTTAGTTTATAAGGTTACTAAGAAAGAAAATTGCACAGTAAGAAAGAAATGAAGACTTTGAGAAATAAATTACTTAAACAGTAAAGCAGAGACGCTGATGAGATATATATATATATATATGTTTATGTATGATATATTATGTATATACATGTGATGTTTCTGTTGTATTGATGCAGCAAAAATTCTCCTTTAGATTCTGTGCACCAGCAACGATCTTCTTATTCCTTAGATGTTTTCCAACGTATAACCACAACAAAACTTTATGGGTAATAGTCAGTTGTCCGACGAAACCTTCGATGCTTAAGTCAAGGTTTTACTTGTGAATTTTTTTTGAGAGAGAAAACTAAAAGAGAAAGAGAATGTATGTATGCTTTAGGGTATTTTCATATGCGTACCTGGTAGCTATTTAGCCTCCTTTTATATGAGTGAGTCTCTCAAACTTGGTAGAATTTTATAAATTTTGGAAATAATAATCTCAGTTGTATTTAGATTCCAAGAATCACGGAAATTCTATTTTGAAAGAATCGGCTTTTCGAAATTTGTGAGATCTTGAGCCCTTTTTGCATAGTATGTCTACTAAGCTAAGGATTTTTATTATGGAATAATCTGAAGAGAATTTAGGAAGGAAATGAATCATTTACATATATGTAACTATAGTGAGGTCTCAGGATTCTTTGTTTGAAACTCCTTTATCCATCTAAGATTAACTCAAGTATTGCATGTCTGAGACTTTTATAAGCTGTGGCTGAGACCTTTATAAGCTATGCTGAGACTTTTATAAGCTATGGTTGAGATCTTTATAAGCCGTGACTGAGATCTTTATAAGCTATGACTAAGACCTTTATAAGCTATGGTTGAGATCTTTATAAACTGTGATTGAGATCTTTATAAGCTGTGACTTAAACCTTTATAAGCTGTGGTTGAGACCTTTATAAACTGCGAAGGGCAAAAAAGCTATGAGGGCCTCTTAAGTCCCTGAAGTTGAGGTTGGGCCTTTGGCCTTTAGAAACATGGCTCAGACATCTGCTTCCCGAGACGTTGCTGGGATTTCTGGTTCTAGCAGAGTTCTAACCCTTACTAAAGGAGCTCTCGCCCAAGGTAACTTGTCACCTTCTCTTGCCCCTAAAATAGATAAAAGGAAATGTACGATGAAATTTATTATGATGGATGAGAATGATGGGTTGAGGCAAAAAGAAAGGAAGGCCAGCTCGAAAAACTGGTGGCAACATTGTCACCTCTCATATTTTCCCAAAGGATCTTCCTAAAAACAAGATGAAGTTCTTTGCCCACTTCTTTCCCTACATCATTCATCAAGGGGAGGAGATCCTGTCTACGTACTCAAACGCACTAGCAGCTGCTACGCCTCAGGGAATTTTGGACTACCTACTGAGGTGGTCGAATTGGGTAAGTTAGCTCTCGTTCTACTTTTTAGAGAATGAAATATTCTTGGTCTTTTCTAACATCTTGTTATTTGTATAATATGTTTAAATACAACATGTTGTTATGGTTCACCGAGATGCTATTGATGATGTCTCTATAGATCTAATGACCACAGAGATTGCCTGGTTAGGGTAGAAGGCCGAGGAAGCGGAGAGAAACTTGGCCATGGAGCAGACTCTATTCGAGGCTAAAAAGAAAAAGTGGGCTCGAGAGATGAAAGAGCTTCAAGTTAGGGTGACTACTGCTAAATCTTCCCATCTAGCAGGAAAATAAACACTCATGAATATGATTTAAATAAGTTAAAGGTAGAGTGTTAAAGGCTTCGTCAAGGTTGAAAGGAAGAGGTCTGTGTCTCTAGCCACAAAGCTTGAAGAGGTTGACGAAGTGGTTAAGGCTACCAATGTTGAGCGGGTCAATGAAGGAATAGCCCTTACTTGTAAGACGTTTCAAGATTGGTATCTAGACTTGAATCTGACTTGGCTATATGAGGCCTTGTGATGTATGCCTCTACCCTCTAGTGAGGACTTCTCGGATAGCATCCGCTCTGAGGGAGCTCCTTCCTTATAACTTCAAGATTCCTTATGTTCCTCCTGCTAATCAGACTAACACCCTAACTAATTCACCAATCCCCCTGGTCGACCTGAGAAAATTGAATTGTGTGGCCTTTTTTTGATGCTTTACCTCTCTTTCATTCTTCATAATCGACACTTTGCACAACATGGAATTTGTGCCACTAAAATCAATCTTCTAGTCTTCTCATCTTGGAGATGGAATTTTCGAGCAGGAACTACACTAATACTGATATGTCTTAACTTCTAAGCTTTAATGGATTTTGGATATTATTATCCTGACTGGAATTTTTTCGCTACAGTCATCTGGGAACCATTCCGCTTTTGTATGTCTTGAGGTCACACTTAGGGCTAATTCGAGTTGTGGACTATATTATTCCACAGGTAGATAATAAATAAACATTCAAGAACTAAGTCACCTATATTCGGGCCTTTAGATAACATTTACCTTGAGAAGTGTTACAAATAGGAGTCTAGGATCTAAGTCACTCATATTTTGGCTTTAGGAGGAAATTACTCTAAGACATTTTAAGATATAATCATTCGGGAACTTTTTTGCTCTTGTATATCCTGAGGTCGTGTTTAGGGCTTATTTGAGCTGAGGAAACTATTACCTCAGGATAAATAATAAGCTAACGTTTGGGAACCGTGTCATCCACACTTGGGCTTTAGAAGGAGATTACCCCGAGACGTTTCAAGTTAGTCATCTGATAACCTCTTTCGCTCTTATACATCTTAAGGTCATGCTAAGGGCTTATTCGAGCGAAGAATACTGTTACATTGGGATAAATAATAAGCTAACATCTGGGAATCGTGTTAAGTATACTTGGCTTTGAGAAGAGATTACCTTGAGATGTTTTAAGTTAGTCATCCAAGAACCTTTTTCGCTCTTATACATCTTGAGATCGTGTTAAGGGCTTATTCAAGCTGAGGATACTATTACCTCAGGATAAATGATAAGCTAACGTCTGGGAACCATGTCACCCATACTTGGGCTTCAAGAGGAGATAACCTTAAGACGTTTTGAGATAGCCGTTCGAGAACCTCTTTCGCTCTTGTACGTCCTAAGATCATACTCAAGGCCTATTTGAGTTGATGATAATATTACATTAGGGTGAATAAAAGATAGGTCTCGAGAACCATATCACCTAGATTCAGGCTTTTGGTTAATATTACCTAAAGAAGAATAAGAGAAAGACATCGAAAACTATACAACCCAAATTCAGGTTTATGAATAATATTACACCAAGGAGAATAAGATAAAGACTTCGGGAACCATACAAGCCAGATTCTAGTTTTTGGATAATATTACCCTAAGGAGAATAAGAGAAAGACCTTGGGAACCATACAACCCATATTCGGATTTTTAGATAATATTATCCCAAGAAGAATAAGAGAAAGACCTCGGAACCATACAAACCAGATTTGAGTTTTTGGATAATATTACCCTAAGGAGAATAAGAGAAAGACCTCGAGAACTATACAACCCATATTCAGATTTTTGAATAATATTATCCCAAATAGAATAAGAGAAAGACCTCATGAACCATACAACCCAAATTCAAGTTTATGGATAATATTATCCCAATGTAAATAAAAGATAGGCCTCAAGAACCATATTACCCAAATTCGGGTTTTTGTATAATATTACCCTGAGGTGAATAAGAGATAGGCCTTGAGAACCATACCACCTCGTTTCAGGTTTTTGGATAATATTACCCCGAGGTAAATAAAAGATATACCTCGGGAACCATACCACCTAGTTTCGAGCTTTTAAAAAATATTATCTCGAGGTGAATAAGAGACAGGCCTCGGAACCATACCACTCAAATTCGAATTTTTGGATAATATTACCCCAAGGTAAATAAGTGATCGGCTTCGGGAACCATACCACCCAGATTCAGGCTTTTAGAAAATATTACCCTGAGGTGAATAAGAGATAGGCTTCAAGAACCATACCACCATAATTTGGGTTTTTGGATAATATTACCCCTAAGTAAATAAGAGATCGGCCTTGGGAACCATACCACCCAAATTCAGGCTTTTGGAAATTATTACCCTAAAGTGAATAAGAGACAGGCCTTGAGAACCATACCACCTCGATTCGGGTTTTTTTTTTATAATATTACCCCAAGGAGAATAAGAGAAAGACTCGGAAATAATACAATTCAAAATCAGGTTTATGGATAATATTACCTTGAGGTGAATAAGTGATAGGTCTTAGGAACCACACCACTCAAATTCAAATTTTTGGATAATATTACCTAAAGATGTTTGGGATGTGAATTTTGGGGGACCACATTATCCTTTTATGTCCTAAGATTAAGCCTCAAACTCTTTCAAATCGTTGGTGATATTGTCCTACACTTTATGTTTCTTTATCCCTTGGCTGGGGAATGATTGAAAACTTTTCTTTTTTCCTTTCTCCATGACAGTAAACCTCTTTCTGGTAATATTTCATCAAAGACTGGTTTCTTAATCATTGGTATATGGGACGTTTGAAATACTACTTTCTATGACCTCTGCTATTACAGGCTTGAAACTCTTATTATTATTATTATTATTATTAGTTAGTTGTTTAATCAACTATGCAGTTTCTGTGACTACTAGGTTAAAAGGAATTCGATGCGGAGTGTAAGAGGGCACCCACATTTACTTATCCAGGGCCAATTAGTAAGCCCATGGCCGCAAATAAGGAGTCATTGTTAGGATGGGTTACTATTTACTACAGACACTATTTAGGGGTGTGACAAATGAGACATAGGTATGTCTCATAGTGCCACCCAGGTAATCTCTCAAAACCCTCTTTAGGGGGGGATGGCTAGGTGTCTCAAAAGGACCTTGTCAATTAGCACTCCTGAGGCATTATTGTGTACTCCTCCACTCTTGGGTTGATTGAAATAGACTACTTGTATGAATTAGGCTAGCTCGTTGTATTGTCTCGACATGTAGAGACATTAACTTATTCAATACTCGTACGCCCTCATTGGTTTGTATGCTTATACGCCCTCGTTGGCTTGTATGCTTATACGCCCTCGTTGGCTTGTATGCTT
>JAXCLQ010027042.1:50334-90363 GCA_035584115.1 Cedrela odorata
TTGTATGCTTATACGCCCTCGTTGGCTTGTATGCTTATACGCCCTCGTTGGCTTGTATGCTTGTACGCCATCATTGGCTAGTATGCTTGTACGCCATTGCTGGCTTCTATATTTGTATGCCTTTGATGGCTTGTACGCTTGCGCTTATTTATTAATAAAATGTCGGATTGTGTTAGATTACAATAATGGCTTGTTTCCTCTTGTTTTCTACTGTAGTTATATTTTTGTCGACAATTAATCTGCTTGAATTTATTATGCGCAAACTTTGTTTAGGCTATCTTACTAGTTAGAATATACTAGTAAGTGCCGCACGGGCACGAATCCCGACTAAGAGAAAGTCGGCCCGTGATAGTTAGTATTAGAGCTCAAGGTTGTGGTGAATATTGTCTACAAAAACTACCTCTTTAGGAATAACTCAATTGATGGCTCTCGAAAGAAAATGGGCGAGTTAGAGGAGCATCATCGAACCTTAGAAGCGGTATAGTAGAGAAAGAGCTCGTTTGACACCGAAGATTTAAGACAAATTATGACGCTGTTAGAGTTCTTGAGTTCTCTAGTGAGCATACGAGAAAGAAAAGCCATTGGCCTTAGCTCTGAGTCATCTAATAGGGGACATCTCGAAGAGTTAGAAAACACAATTTGTAAATACGCAAGCAATGATATCAGAGATTGAGAAGGAGTATCGCGATGCGGTGAGGGTGTTGCGGGAATGAGTAGAAAAAATGGACGGATCTTGCTTGCCCCTTTTTTTGCAACTTAGTCGGGAGCCGCTCCAAGCTTAGAACACATTTAGTTGAAGATATTGGAACTGAAATGCTATGGAGGGGCCTGAGATGCCAAAATGCTAGAAAATGGTATTGTGTGATATTAAACAACATTTTTGAACTGTAAGGGTAGGTTCCGAAAACGTTAAGATGAGCTTGGTGTCCATATATTTGGTGGGGATTCCAAGTTATGTTGGAGGACTCGAAATGAGAGTTAAAATAACTACCTCATTTTCAAAAATGTGGCGTAACTTGCTCAAAAACATTGGTTTGACATCGAACAATACGTTCGGAATGCGAGGGAAAGATTTCAAAAACACTAAGGTGACCTTGGCATCCATATATTTGTTCGAAGATGGTAAGTTGTGGTGGGGGACTTGAAATGAAGGCTAAAGTTCCTTCCCAAAAAGGTTGCATATGTTGCTCAAAAGTAATTACATGACTTGACTCGAAACTGAGATGATTTGTGAATATGTAAAGAAATTGTCAGATTTGATGTTAGATATTCGAGATATGATCAAGCAAGACTGATTATTTTACTTGATGCAAAGCCTTCAACCTTGAGCATGAGATGAGTTACAATGACAAAGGGGTGCAAGATTTCTCATTCGCACAAGTAGTCATTAGATGGTTGTTGGATTAGTCATATGTGGACTCCTAACCGAAAGGTTGTTACCCATCTCAAGAGAGAAAGAGAGTGGGAATTGGAATCCCAGAGATTGGGGCTTTGACAAAGGTAGGGAAGTGACCCAGTGAGTAAGAATCGAACTTCCCAAGGAAGTCACCATCGTTAATGGTGTGGGAAGCCGAGAAAGAAATGTTATCACATTGGTGATGTAATGGCCGTACAGAGCCATTGAATGCCTTGAGGAGGCAAGACTAAGTACTGTGGCAATTAAGGATGAACTGCAAAAAGCACGTGAAAAGTAATCAAGAGACAAAAGAGACGGGCCATATGGTGGCACCATGGATGTTGGATACTCTGAAGAAGCTATTCAAAGAGATAAGAAGGTCGTAAGAAAAGGACCTTTGTAGAGTCGATGCTCGCACTCACCTGCAGATGCTCTTAGAAGGGGATCTCAAGTTTGAGTAACGAGGGAGGCGAACTCTACTAAAGTGTGCTAGCTTCGGGTTACACCTATGGAGGTGTGAACCCGGGAGAGTCCGTGGGAATGTACCAACTTTGGGTTGGACATGCGGAGTGACAAAATCCTGAAGGACCTCAAAGGAGGGCCAAAGGGGAAAATTCTTATCTAGTGGTCGTGAGGTATCCTAGACTGCAATGGTGACTCGGTAACTAAGGAGGACCTATAAGGTAGTAGGTTGTGAACGCACCTAGGACTCAGGCCGTTGGCTGCAATGGTTGTGATTCAATAATTGGGGTGGGCCTACGAGATAGTAGGTTGCGACCATGCCTAGGATCGAGGCCGTTGTGTTGTAATAGTTGTAACTCGGTAAGCCAGTGCGGGCCGGTGAAAAGAAAAGAGAAAAGAGAAAAGAGAAAAGAGAAAAGAGAAAAAGAAAAAGAAAAAGAAAGAGAAAAAGAAAAAGAAAACAGGTTGTAACTGTGCCTAGGGCTAAGGCCATTGCATAGAAAGGATTATAGTGGATATATAAGCCACTCATAATGTCATTTAGCTTCAAGAGTGAAGCGTTTCGGGTTAAAGCTCAAGGAGGATATTGACCACATAAAGGTGGTCAACTCTGAAAGCCTACCCAAGAGGGAATTGGTAAAACAAATGCCGATGAAAATCGACAATTGTGAAGGTCAAGTGAACCTTGTTGTTTTGCAGATGGATAAATTTGCTGCAATTGCGGGAAAGGATTTCTTGTTGGATAAGGACGCTACCCCGTTTTATCTGTTGACAACTTGTTGATCAAGGGAGAAAAGCTCACAGTGATGCTGGCCAAAGTCAAGCCACTGACAGAGGCAAAGCTTATCCGCGCTTTAACTCAAGAAGACGATCAAAAGGCGAAGACCTTCTTTCATTGCAATTACGGTCTCAGAAGAGAAGAAGAAACAAGGGTTAACCACATCAAAGATTGTGGATGTCTTGTTGAAGTTATTGAGGTGATGTTGCAGCAACTGCCTAAGACATTGCGAAAGGAGAGTAATTAGTCACCAGACTGATTGTGTCTGAGGTAAACACAAGTTCGAGTAGCTTTTAGAAAGACTCAACCAGAACTAGCGAACTTTAGAAGTGAGTAGATAAACTGTTGAAGGCCAACTTCATTAAGCGATTGAAAGCACCGTTCGGAGCTCGTGTGTTGTTCTGGAAGATGCAAGATAGGAGTATATGGTGTGCGTTGACTAGAAAGCTCTCAGCAAGTTGACGGCAGCACCATATTTGATCAATGGGGTTCAGCAAGATGCTTCATAGAGTTAGACATGTGGTTAGAATACCAACGGGTGAAGATTGCTGAAGAGAAGAATGAACCAAGAGCCACATGCATCGCCCGTTTATAGTGGTATGTCGCCGCAATTGCGTGATCCATAGTGCAATCTTGAAAGATGCTGACAAGTGTAAAAGAGTTGCAATCCTTTATTGGATTGGCTGAACATTGCTGGTAGATCATCTAGGGGTACTCAAGGAGAGTTACACTCTTAACTGAGATGTTGAAGAAGTGAGTTACACTCTTAACTGAGATGTTGAAGAAGTGGGTAATGTGAAAGTGATTGGAATAGTGTAGAGGAGTTTTGACTACTTGAAAAAAGCCATGGTGCAAAAGTTGCCTCTTAGCTTGCCGGAGATAAACAAGACATTGGAAGTGCAGATTGTCGTATCTGACTTAGCAATGGGGGAGAGTTTTATCGTGAGAAAGTTACCCTGCAGCTTATAAGAGTCAAAAAATTTGTCAGATTTGGGGTAGAGTTACACTGATCTAGAGAAGGAACTTTCAGTTATGTCACATTAATTGCTGATTAACGAGCAGACTGAAAAGTTTAATGGGATGTCGAAAGAGTATTTGCGCCACTTTGTCAATGCCAACCAGAAAAGTTTAGTGCAACTACTTGAAGTAGTGCAGTTTCACTTCAATGCAAGGAAGAACTCATCAACGAACTGAAGTCTCGTTGAGTTAGTAGCGAGATAGAAACTACTTCTACTCCACACAGTTATGAATTATAGAGGAAAGGTTCCTCGGGCACTATGTAGAGAAAGATGCCATTAGAAGGAAGAAGTGAGCAGACAAGAGTAGAAGACTGACCGAATTCAAGCCTGAAGACCTTGTGCAATCGAAGCAGATGTCAGAACAGATTCAAAGAGAGCTAAGACAAAAGACTAGTGTAGAAGTATAGAAGTCTAGTTTCAGTTATTGCTAGAGTAGAGAAACTACATTCAAGGTCGGGAGGCCAGCCTAGATGAAGACGCGCTTGGTCTTTCATGTTAGTAAGTTGAAGTCATGACTCGGTGATACAAAAAATTTCACGAGCAATCAACTTGCAAGAGAGGAGATCAATGAGCAAGCATGAAAAAAGACTACCTAAGAAGTGAAAGAAACTCTAGCAGAAAGTTAAGTAACCAAGGAGAAATGACATCGGGAAGAGTTTATCGTGAAGTGGAAGAGCCTTGATAAAGAAGAAATTAGCTGAGAGAGAGCCAAAGAAATAGAACAGTTTCAATTGAAGATTAAAGACTTTAAGATAGCGTCATCGTCAAGGACGCCGATAGAATAGGTGGGGGAGGATGTAAGAAGCCACCCGCATTTGCTTGTCCAGGGCCAATTAGTAAACCCATTGCCGCAAATAAGGAGGCATTATTGGGTTGGATTACTATTCACTACAAGCACTATTCAGGGGTGTAACAAATGAGACATGGGGTATGTCTCTTAATGCCACCCAGGTAATGTCTCAAAACCCTCTTTACAGGGGGATGGCTAGGTGCCTCAGAAGGGCATTGTCTATTAGCACTCTAGAGACATTGCTATGTACTCTTTTGCCCTCGGATAGATTAAAATGGGCTACTTATATGAATTAGGCTAGCTCATTATATTGTCTCGACATATAAAGACATTTGCTTATTCAATACTCGTACGTCCTCGTTGGCTTGTATGATTGTACATCATTATTGGCTAGTATGCTTGTACGCCATTGTTGGCTTCTATACTTGTATGCCTTTGATGGCTTATACGCTTGCGTGTATTTATCAATAAAACGCTGGATTATGTTAGATTACGATAATGACTTGTTTCCTCTTATTTCCTACTGTCATTATATTTTTATAGACAATTAATCTGCTTCAGTTCGTTATGTACAAACCTCGTTTAGGTTGACTTACTATTTAGAATGTGTTAGTAAGTGCCGCACGGAGGCAAATCCCGGCTAAGAGAAAGTCAGCCCATGACACGGAGCCTCCGAAATGTGGTTTGCACCCTTCAAGAATTGCTGTCGATTATCATCATTATGGTTAACCACCGTTATCTCTTCAAGGGGATTGTCATGGAAATTTTCCCTTTTCATTGTTCAATTTCTTGTTGTATAAATTCGCATGGTTGCCATGATTTTTTTTTAACTGTTATTTCTGAGTTTTTGATCAATTTCCCATAAACGACTTCAGATGTTGATAAAGCAAAAATTCTCATTTGAATTTTGTGCACTAGCAACAATCTTCTTCTTCTTTGGACGTTTTCTAACCTGTAACCACAATGAAACCTTATAGGTAAAAGCCAGTTGTCCAGCGAAAACTCTTTGATGCTTAAGTCAAGGTTTTACTTGTGAATATTTTTGGAAGAGAGAACTAAAGGAGAAAGAGAATGTTTGTATGCTTTAAGGTAGTTTCATCCTGCGTACTTGGTAGCCATTAGCCTCATTTTATAGGCATAAGTCTCTCAAACTTAGTAAAATTCTATAAAATTTGGAAATAATAATCTTAGTCGTATTTAGATTTTAATAATTATGAGAATTCTATTTTGTAAGCATTAGCTTTTTGAAATTTGTGGGATCTTGAGCCTTTCTTGCAGAGTATATCTACTAAGCTAAAGATTCTTATTATGGAATAATCTGGAAAGAATTTAAGAAGGAAATAAATTCTTAACAGATATATAACTATAGTGAGGTCTCATGAGTCTTTGCCATCTGAGATGAGCTTAGGTGTTACATGTTTGAGACCTTTATAAGCTGTGGTTGAGACCTTTATAAGCTTTGACTGGGACCTTTATAAGTTGTAGTGAAACCTTTATAAGCTGTGGCTAAGACCTTTATAAGCTGGCTTCGGAATGAAGTTCTGACCCGAGATCTTTGACATGACCTTAAGAGGTCTTGGCTCTTACTATTCCTAAGATCCTTGTTATCCCCTGGATATTTCTTCTTGGATCGGGCTAAACCTTGGGATATTCCTCTATTCTTCATGAAACTTTGTTCTAGGCCCGTGACTTATTAGGCTTTACTTGGGTTTTAGATTATATCCCCAACATGTTGTTACCATGTATAGCCTCTAGCGAAACTTTGAGACTTATAGAAGTGTGGATAGTTAAGTTCCCTGCATAGTTATTCGCACTTGTAGATATAATGTATGTGATAGAGAATTTGATCTAATTCTTAAAAATTTCGTGATCATTGTTTTATAAAATGGTATTTATATCCAATATGTGACATGTCTTCGAAAATGTTGAACTGTGTTATGACTTTGTGAAAGTGTAAGTGGTGATGTAAGCAGTATATGTTGGAAGCTTACTTAGCTTCGCAAAGTTTACCTTGAGTAGCATTTTATAGAATTCATAATTAATGTGATTAAGAATATTATTATTAGGAGATATTATGATTGTGTTGAACCACGATGTGCTTATAATTGTAACTGGATGTTGTGTTGCTTAAGGATAAGTATTAATGTTATGTAATGATTTGTGAGATTGTGGATTTATGAGTCGAAATAATAGGATTTCACGGAAGTGTTAGATTGCTATACGTTATAAATTATGACTCAAAGCTTGGTATGTGAGGATAGATATAAATATTATGTGTGACGTTATATAAATGATTTATTACATTAAGTAAAATGCGAACATAAGATGGTTACATGAACCAAAATTTTGATATTGTTGAAGATATTGAATTTTGATGTCATATTAGGTATGGACTATTATTTGAGCATCATGCAGTGGTGGATTATAGAGAGAAAATTGTGATGTTGCAATCTTCTTTTAAGCCAACCCGAACGTATCAAGAGGATAGAAGTGAAGCTCCTTACAACTTGATATCCGTCTTGCATGCTTTCAAACTACTTAGGAAAAGAAGCAATCAATATTTGGCATATGTAAGAGATTTTAAGAGTGATAATATGAGCAATGATCAGATTCCAGTAGTTAGGGACTATCTTAATGTGTTTCCAGAGGAGTTATCTGGAATGCCCCCAAACAGGAAATTTGAGTTTGGTATAGATATAGCTCCTAACACCCAACCTATGTCGATTCCACCATATGGGATGGCTCTTGCAGAACTTAGGGAGTTAAAGGCAAAACTATAGGACCTTTTAGACAAGTGTTTCATTCACCCTAATGTGTCTCTTTAGGGTGCACCGATGTTGTTTGTGAAAAAGGAGGATGGAACCCTCTAGTTGCATATTGATTATCAACAACTGAACAAGGTAACTATTAAAAATAAATATCTGTTGTCGAGGAATGATAACTTGATTGATTAGTTACAAGGGGCACAATGTTTCTCAAAGATTGATTTGAGGCCTGAGTATCATCAGCTTAAAAAATTTAGAAAGAGGATATTTCGAAAACAGCATTCCGAACTAGGTATGAGTATTATAAATTTTTAGTAATGTCTTTTGGCTTAACTAATGCACCTGCAACTTTCATGGATTTGATGAATAAGGTGTTTAAACCTTTTTTATACTAGTTTGTGATAGTATTTAATGATGATATCATGGTGTATTCCCGAAGTGAGCAGGAGCATGTTGAACACCTTCACAAGGTGTTATAAATACTGAGGGAGCACAAGCTGTACGCCAAATTATCAAAATGTGAATTTGGCTTTCAAATGTAATATTCCTTGGGCATATGATGTCCAAAGAGGGAATTAGTGTAGATCCATAGAAGATTGAGGCTATACAAAACTAGCACCAACCAACCAGTGTAACTGAGATACGAAGTTTTCTGGGATTAGCTGGCTATTACATACACTTTGTTGAAAATTTTTCTATAATTGATAAAAGTTTTGGATTTATATGATGTGAAGATTGAGCTTAAATTTCAGCAAAAATCAGACTAGTTAAAATTTTCGATAAGTCGAGTTTATGTGAAACTATTGGGAGTACTAGTGCCTTATTTTATAGTTATTTTATAAGGATGTTAAAGTGTTAAAATTATGGAAATAGCCCTTAGGGCATTAATAGCTAGTTACATGAATTGTGTACAAATTTAATATAAGGGTGATATAGCCCTAAGTCTGCAAATATATAGAAATATATATATGAGTGTGTGTGTGTGTGTGTGTGTGTGTGTGTGATTTGTTCAATTGTCAAATTTTGGAAAAGATGAGCATGTATGGCTAAAATGTATTTTTTGTGGTATTTGTGAAAACATGAAATTTGATTCTTGATATGATGATTATGATTGAGGATAAGTTACATTGATTTACGAATTTCTTTTGAGTTTAGGGTCGTAAGTAGAGATTATGAAACATTTATTTTGTTATATTGTAAATGTATTAAGATACATTAAGTCTAGGAAGTGCAACTTTGGGTTGTGACATTTGAGAATGGATATTAAAATGGTGTGAAGTTGTATATAATGTTTTTTCTATTATTAAAATGTGAATACAGAGTCATTATTGGAATTTGAAATGGAAATATATGGGGTAAAGTTAAAATTATGTTCTTTACTGGATTCGGATGTAAGTTTATAAGATTCGATAATTGTTATGGTTATTGAAAAAATAATTTCGAGAATTTCAAAAAGGTTGGGTTATTTGTGAACTTATGAGTTAGAATTTGATTTTGTGATCATTGTTCTATAAACTTATGACTAATGAGAATAGTAAAATGTTGTCAAGGATGTCAACCGTGTATTGGAATGAGGTGAATTCATGGATTGAGTTACTTACTTATGCTTGAAGAAAAAAACGTAGAGGTTCCATGAATTTATGAGCATTTGCATATGTTCGAATACGTTGATCAGTTATTGAATATGTTGATGATATTTAGATTAATATAACTTATGAATTGTGAATGTTATAAATATGGTAAATTGTAGTAACCTAATGAGATGTGATTAGGCTTATAATTTAAGTGATTATATGATAGAAGAAGATCGATGGTTGAGTAAGGGGATCTTGAGGTATTTTTCATCTGTTATGCCATATTATAAAAATTTACTATGATATGTACTAAGAAACAATTTTTCTATTGTCACAAAGTATGACTATTTATAAAACTGTTTTGGAAAATATTGTTTCGAAAACATGAGTTAAAAGTACGAATCAATTTTAATGAGAAATGATTTTAAAAACATGATTTCAAGATTTTGCCCCACAAAGCCAGAGACTTATCTAGGGAAACGGCGTTACGTAACACTCTTAGATACTAGAGTCACATGCATTTAAGATTAGGCAGGATTTATAGTATCTGAAATAACCTATGGTGATAGTTGATAGGGAGATCAGGAAACTTCATTCCAGACATATTCCTTCAATTAAGGTGATATGCAGCACCATAAAGATAAGAAGGCTACCTGAAAGCCTGAAGAAGTTATGCGGAGACAATTTCCCTAGTTATTCACTAATGATGGTAAGTCTCATGTTCTTGGTTAAATTTGATTGAGGATGAATCATTTTAAATGGATTAGAATTGTCAAGTCCACATTTTATGCAATAATAATAATAGAAAATAATAATAAATAATAAGAGCTTATTCTAAATAGTATAAATGTAGCAAATTACAAGTAACAAACATTAGTATATATTTATATAGATGCTAAGTAAGTGCAAGTCAAATAAAAATACATGTTAAAACAAATACAAGGGAATGAGGACAAAATTGGCCATTATCATTATATATATATATAGGCCACAAAGTATGACTATTTATAAAATTGCTTTGTTTCTTTACATATCCTTTAGTTTGATTTCTTATGTTTGACTTCATAAACAAATAAATAAGTCTAATACTGTATATGTATATATACACATGTATAACCCATTGGTTTAAAACACCCTTCCCATTCAGTTTCCTTCATTTTACATCTTTACTTCACAAAACAAAAACAGAAAACTTGAGAAAGAGAAAAGGGTTCCCAGAGAGACCGAGGAGAAATTATGCATGCATAAGTAAGATTTTGGCAGATTGAAAGAGACTTGGCCGATTAAGAAGAAGAATCAGCTGAATGGGAAGAAGTTTGGCTCAATTGATGTAAAAGGAAGGAAGAGAAGGCTGAAAAGGGGGCTAGTTGACCAAGAACTAGTAAGGAAGGAGAGAGTTAGTGGTTGAATAAAGAAAACAAGATGGTGAACCGAGGGGAGGCCAGGCTATGTTTGCCGATTTCATTGTTGATTTGTGGGTTTTGTGGGAAAGTCCATTCCAGCAAGGGGAAGTCTATTGCAGAAAAGGAAAGGTGAGTTTTGTGGGTTGATTTAGCAATTTGAACTCTAAATGATGTATATATAGTGATATGTGTTATACAAATTGTTAGTGATGAAATGCTTATATAGTACAATTTGTTAGTGATAATTGCTTGATAAATGCAGGCATTGAGTTAAAGGCAGTAGGTAGCTAGAAGTGATGTGAATTAAAATGAAATAGTTGTGTTCATGGTGAATGATAAGCCTTAAAAAATAAATGGCCAGAGGTATGATCGGGTAGTGCAAAACCGAAAGATAAACTTGTGAAAAATGTTGGTCGTAATTGTGTGTTCATGTAGGGACTATTCTAAGTTGATGAAACTATAAAATAAGAGTGTTATAAGACATATTTAAGCTAGTGTACGAGAGCCAAATGCCAAACGGGAGAGAGTGAAAGCGAAACACATTAGCATCGGTAGTAGAATATTTCTGCGCATGGTTCATTAAAACAGGGATTAAGTGAGTTTTGGATCTTAGATTGAAGAACCATAAAATTTTATGTAAACTAGACACATAAGAGCATGAAATAGCAAAAAATCAAGTCAATATGTTGAGCAAGGCAATACCATATTTTGTTGGAACTGATATACTCTGTCTAGAACAACAAGTCAATCTTTACACTTGCCTTCAAGTGTATCCATATGTTGGGTTAGTAACGGTGGTTTTGGCTTTGTTGTGGGATTTTCAAGCTTGGGTTCTAGTTTCACTAAGCCAAACCAAAGCTTTCTCTCTCTAACTTCTATCTTCCTCACTCTTTGTTCTGGTTCAAAACCAAATACACACCCAAGCTCTTGCAAGAAGAAAGCTTACGAGAATGTAGAGAAAAGAAAAAAGAAGTTCTCTTAGTTTCTTAAACTTAGAGATGTAGCATCTAATGCTTAGTTTAAGATTTAACACTCAAGTCTTGTTATTTTAAATCAATTCTAATTGATTTCTTTTTCGATCAACATAAAACAACACCCACTTGCCTTCTCAATTCATTAATTAAATTAAAGCAAATCTATGTGTTATGCTTATGATTTATGGGAACTTAACATTAATCTAATTAATGTTTTAATAATAATGTATAATAATTAAATTAACATATATATTTATATATTAAGAGAGAGAGAGAGTTAGATATTTATATATATATATATATATATACATATTATATTATTACTCTAATAATATATACATGTATTATATTATATATAAATATCATATATATATATTATTACTTTAATAATATATATAATTAGTAATGATTATATACTTAAGATATATATATATATATATAAAATAATCATTACCTTTTGATATTTTTTAATATTATTACTTTAATCAATATTAAAGTATTATATCTATACATATATTAATATTAAAATATCTGTAAATTGTAGTTTACGTTATCCTATAATTAACCGAAACATTTCCCACACATACGAGTGCTAGTGCGTTCTAGCTGGGAAATTTATTTTTTAATATAAAGAATCAAATTGCTATCTGATCAAAGTATTGAAACAATGTCATTAACTAATTAATGATTATTGTATAATTGCAATTACCATTATCATCAAGTAATCGACTAATGTGTGTGACTTTCTGGGTTCATTGTGAGCTAGACATTGGTAGATACGAACTCTTTCGTATCACTTTGGTATAACTCTTTGTTTCCAAAGTTTCCAATGATCATGAGTGACCTCTAGCAAAATGTCATGACCCCTAGACAAAAATGAATGAATATACCGGATTAACCTATATAGTCGTACGTGCATGTAGTAAAGTTCATCTGCTGTTGACTCCCAATTGAGTGTAAGTTATGGTATAATCAAACCCTTAACTCAATTATTGGATCAAAGCCTCAATTATATGCAGGATTTATATATCTGCGAAACACTTTTCTAGATATATATGTTTTAGCTAAAAACTTTATTCTCGTGTATGACAATTCTACCTAGGATCTTAAGCTCCAACATTTGAGCCAACATATTCCATTTTAGCTATCACCTATTCCCATACACTTAAACACATTGCTAGCAAACTTCGTGCACCAAGCATGGCTAGCCCAATACAATATACACAATTAAACGATGTGCTTCAATGCGGAAGGCACCATGTTACCTCAGGTTAAAGGACTAGTGGTATACTAGTACGGCTGTGTGACGTATCATTGACTATGAATAATCATCAATGTGATTTGTCACGTTTAGTCACGTTTAGTAACACGTTCTCCAACGTATTACCCCAGTTTATGCTCTTGTAACATGAAACTCGTTACCTAACTATTTGCAACCAATACTAATCCTTAGCAGCATCAAACATACTAATCATGCAATGTCATACTCCTATATGATATCACCTCGACCAGGAACTGATTCAAATGTATTTAAATCAAAACTCTATACTCATATCTACAATTCTTTGCAGATAGAGTCTTGACATCATAATATATCACGGAATC
Organism: Cedrela odorata; assembly: GCA_035584115.1. NCBI lineage: Eukaryota > Viridiplantae > Streptophyta > Magnoliopsida > Sapindales > Meliaceae > Cedrela > Cedrela odorata. Next base: position 63,101 of record JAXCLQ010027042.1, read on the forward strand.
TCATTCTGCATTTTATATACAATATAAATTCGCAACTGAACATGCAAAATGATATAAAAGTCATTTTATTAATCGTAAACTAATTTACAATTAATTATAAAATTATATATACATAGAATGATATCCCTAAACCATATGACACGATTAGTTCTAGGGCATATCTCCAATATTTGTTTGTATATATGTATATATATATATGCATATGTATATGAAACTAATACTGAAAGTGTATATGAAATAACTGATTGAAATAGTTCAAAGTTGATTTGAGATGATTCCATAACAATGATATAGATATGTTGCAATTTGATTGCGAAAAAATGCTTGTATTTTATGAATAAAATTAATCGTAATGGAAAATGATGTCTTATGATGGTTTACTATTGTTGAGGCATAATAAACTAGATATGTTGTGTTGTACTTTTGAGAGTGGTTGTAAAGAAAAATGATTTGCTGTTATCTATGTATAATGAGTTGAATATATTGTACTAAGATATAAAATGAAAAGGATTAAATGCCTTAATCTTATGAATTGTTGTGTGTATTGTGTTCAATAATTGGAAACAGAGAGACGGCGATGTATAACGCCCCTAATGATTGATTTATAACTGGAAGGATAATGAAATGTAACACCCCAAGGGTACTTGTAGGTTATTTCCATGTATGGGGGGATGGCGGAACGTAACGCCCCTAATCACTTGTATTACTTAGTGTCATGGTGGATGGTGATGCATAACACCTCAAGCCGCTGGTAGATTCATTTAGTGTTTAAGGGGATGGCGATGCGTAATGCCCTTAAACACCGGTATGTTGTCGTTATTTGCATATTGAGACATTGAGGAATGTTTCCCTTCAAATGCATGGAATTGTTATATGTAAATATATTTCCTATGAACATGCAAATAACGACAACATATAATTATATGTAAAAGAAATGATGTGTGATGAAATGTTATGTTTGATTCATTGAGAAATATTGTTGTTCAAATGCATAAAACTGTTACATGTATATATATTTCATATAAATATATAGATGATGACAAGGTATAGAAATTTGTATATAAAATAATATTGTATGTAACATTCACTCACTAGGTCTCCTAAGACTCACCCTCTTCACCTTCTAGTTTTACAAGACCCCACAGTCTGGTAATATGCCACCTTGTTCTAGAGACATGATTTAGAGAAGAGGTCACCAGTCCTAGTAACCACTGTGTTGGGTTTATCTTATGTTGAGATTGGTAGTTTATTTTTGTGTTATCATATGGTGTTGTTTGATGTTGGCATTGATTGCCTAAGTACAATCTAACAATTGTATAATCAGCTTTATTTTGGGATTTATTGTACATATTTGAGATGTATATAATGTCAGTGGCGGAATGACGCCTTGAGTCGTTGAGATATGTTTGTTTTTACATGGAGATGTCTTGAGTATACATGTATAGTAGGTTTTGTTAGGCTTAGGGTTAATTAACATTTACCACAAGCACCCCGAATTTGTGGGATTTTACAACAAGCAAAATGCATGTGGTCAATTAACATTTACCACAAGCAACGCAAATGATATAACCACTCTTTTGTGGCACTGAATATAAGTATTTACTTGAAAAACTTATATATCAAAGAAGAACTACAGTCGTTTAAGGACAACAAGAGAAATATTTGTTATGCGAAAAAAAAAATGTTACAACCATACTCTCACTAGAAAATTTTCCTATACAAAATTTGTTACAACTACACTCTTAATAATTTTCCCTCACAACTGAACTTTAATTACACCCAATCACAGCTATATCTCAATAGTTCTCACTATTTCTTTCACTAGAATTTGTTTACTTTAGAGATTAGTACTTCATCTCAATAGTTCTTACGTCTACTTTCTAAAATTAATATTAAATCTTAATAGACTTAACTCCCACAAGAAACCATTTACTTTCAGAGATTATATTATGAATTGTGTATTTTTATTAAGTAATCTCAACAATTTATATATAGTGAGAAATAACTTATTTTCAAAAAAAACAATATTAATTTTTCTTATACAAGTCAAATTCCACCATGAATAATTAAATCCTATAAGAAAATTACCTCACCCTAAAATATAAATTTTTCTAAAATAAAAAAATACTAATAAAAGATATATTAGCAAATTTCTTTAAAATTTGGAATATAAATCTTTGTTAAAAAATGAGTTATATATCCCGACAATCTTCAACTTGGCTAGTTTTTCAGCTTGAGTGACAAATCATGGTAAAAAAAACATCTACCATTGTTGCATCTTCACATCCATGCTGTCTCCACCTCCTTTGATATACTTCACCAAAATCCACAAGATTCACACTCATATAGAGTTTATGAGAAACTCCAACTACAATTAGGTTTCGTTTGGTGAAACGAGAACTTCTTCAACAACATCATAGTTTTCAACATAAAAAATAACTATACTCTGAATATCTTCAGCATTGACATGATCCTTAACATAGAGAATCATCATACTCCAAATATCTCTAGCAGTAGTGTGATCCTCAACATTGAATAAGTAAATCCTACAAGAAAATTATATATCCCTAAAATATGAATTCTCCTAAAATAAGAAAAAGACTAGAAAACTTCTTAAAAACTAAGAATATAAATACTTATTGAAAAATGAGTCATATAATCCAGAGAAATTCTACAATAGTTCTTTCATGCAAAAGTAAGATTCTTAGAAGAACTACGATCAAGATCAAGAAGAAAATAAAGTTTGGGAGTGTTTGAGCCCTAAAGAAGATCAAGAAGAAAATAAAATTTGGGAGTGTTTGAGACATAAAGAAGATCAAAGGCAATAAATATTTGAAGTATGATACAAATTTTTTTTTTTTTTTTTAAAAAAAACCTATATTACAAGTTTCATCCTTTAGATATTCTTTTGTTTGCAGCAAAACTCAAGGACTAAGTTTGTTTCTAAGGGGAAGAGGATTGATGTAGAATAGAAAGTAGGGGTAGAATAACTTAGAAATTATTATTTATGTCTAATTTAGTTTCCTTATTGCATTAGGATTATTGATTAGTTTCATAATTTAAGTAGGATTTTAATTTATTATTTTCGTAGTTTAGTTAAATTTTAATATTTTATTTTTTAGGATTTATTGTTTAATTAGGATTAGAACTGTTACTAGTAGTAAAAGGCTTGTTATTTATTAGTTTATTAAACAATCAATTCAAAAGTATTTTTAAATTAATGCTCCCTTTACGATATATTCTTGTCGTAAATTCGGCAAACCTCTTTATTGAGAGTTATCTTTTCTCGTGAATTCAAGACGTATATTAGAACGACATCTAATATCGCTTCCGCCCTACGTCATATATCCATTAAGTTTAAGTACATGACATCTAGTATGGCTTTCACATTGTGTCATATATCCCACCAATATTAAATCCATGTATATGTATGATAACAAGCATATTGATCTAAGATTTCATTGGTATTGAAATATGGCGGTTTTTAAACCACAATTGTTGTGGAATTAAAACATTATATATATAATATTAGTGAAAAAATAGTAGATTCTACTTAAAATTGATGTTACCAAGCACCTGTATAGCTTCGCTTCCAAAATTAATGGAATTACCACAATTTCAAACAAAGCCTAATAAAGAATACTAAATATAATGTAATTTTTTAATTTATTTAATAGAATATATTTTGGAAAGGGATTTTATGAAAAATTTTGAGGGATGAAAATAGAACCACTCCCTCAAACTTTAGGCAACCATCTCAATTATTTGAGTTTTTGAAGGCTTAGGCTTTCCCTTTCCCTGCTGAGTGAAGACAAATGCACTCCTCTTATTCCTGAATGTACCTTAGTTCATGCAATAAAAGAGAAGAAAAAGGGTGTAATCTGAATACAAGTGAGGTACCACACTTCTCTGTTATGCTTCGTACCCTAATCTAGTATGGGATTTTTGGTCTTATATAATTGGATCTAATTCTAACATTCAGGACATGTTAGGTCATGACATTGGACTTTTAAGCTAATCCACGTTCAATTGAATGCATACTACCTATTTGTCAAATCTCCCCATGTGATTATTTCTAATAATTTTATTTTCACTCACATAGGTTTATGTTTGTTTCAAATTCACTATAATTTAGAATTCTCTCCCATTAAATCAAACTTATTTTTTCCCTAATAAAAAAAAACAAAATTTTGTATAATTCCAAATCACAAAAATCTTGACAAGCAATCTAATTTTTATTTAATCTATCATTTGTTATGGTCTAAAAATTAATACTAGATCTGTGCAAAATCGGTTTTAATTCCATATTCACTCAAAACTAGAACCTATCCTAAATAATTTAGTTCCTATATTTTAGAATTGAAATCTACCATGTTTAATAGGGTACCCTTTTTTCGATTCCAATTCAATTCAAGCTCAAAAACAGAGTACCTTATTTATCGATTATCTCAATTTTTCTAATTTTTAACTCTATAAAAAAATCTTTAAAAAATAAAATGAGTTAAATTAAATTATAAAAGTATTGTATACATGATGAAAAATTGAGTAAAAGAAAGGAAAGAGAAATAAGTTATTAAAGAGAATTGATATACGATAAAATATTGAAAAAAATATTATATTATTACTCGAGTTAATATTACACATCATTAAAAAAAGAAATTTACATGATGGTACAATTATATATATAAGAATATTATACTATATATTTATTATAATTGTTAACTTATTTTGACAATTTTAAAATAAATATATACACATCACTATTTTATTAAATTATTATATAAATAACATGATAAATTAAGTTAAATAAAACATTATAAACACGTTAATTAATTTTTTCTATATAACTCAACGAATAAAAAGTGTTCTATTTAGTAAATTGTATAACTTTATATATGTAATTTAATGATTAAGAGTTTGTAGTTGAATATGAGATGGAGTTTAATTCATTTAACTTGAAAATAATTTTTTATTTTTAAATTAAATCGTTTTCAATTTCACTATCTATAGAATTAAAACCTACCCTAAAAAAATTAATTCTTAATTTTTTGGAATCAAAACCTACCTTAAAATAATCAGTTCCGATTCGAACCGATTTTCTCAATTTGGTTTTTGGCAGTTCCGAGTCGAATCGGAACCGTTGTACACCCTTAATTAACTCTAAATTGAAATATGAATCCAATGTAAATGAATTTATATTTAAATAAATACATAGTAAAAAAATGACAATATAAGATATAAGAAAGTAGAAGAGTGATAACCATTTTGAAACTATTTAAATAACGTAGGTGTAACATAGAAAAAGAAAAATAAGAAGGATGCATCTAGTACAAAAATAGATAATTGAATCTTCACTAGATTAACTTAAAGTGTAGAGAATTAAACATACCATTTGCAGTAGAAATTAATTTTTTTAATTAATAATATAAGTAAAATATATTAATTTCTATGCAAAGATCATGTTATTTAATCATACTTCATAATATCAATAAATATAAACAAAGAAACTAAACTCTTACCTTAAATTTTCATCACCAATGGCGCTAAAATAATCATTTACTTGTATAAGCTTCAAAGCCATAATTTTCAATGCAATTTTAACCTTGAAGATGTTCGAATAACAATTTCTTCGTGAAATACGAATTTGTAAATATTTGAGTTTTCTTTCCAAATTCTTTTGAATCGCATCAATCTAATATCGAAGCTAAAAGTTATGACTAAAATACAAAAATTGTGTGAGTTCATTTTTTGGATCAACTACCCAAGTGTGTAGCTTCTAATTGTAATGCATACAAGATAGAGAATTATGATTTTAAGATTTTCTTAATTCTTAATTATGTAGAGTGTCTTTTCTTGAATGCTAGTTCTTAAAAAATGACAAATTAATATTTTGATTCTTCGAGAATTTTGGCCAAGACAAAAGATTTTGTTTCAACTCTTAAAGAAAATTCTCTCTTAATTTTATTTAATTGTTTTTTAGGCCAAAAGGATTTATATAGGTTTCATAATTCGATTTTTCAAATCCTAATCTATGTAGAAAAGTCATTTAACTAAATTGATTCACAATCTTATTAGTAATCATCTTTAAATTAAATATTATTTAATTAATCTAATTAATTAAATAATATTATCCTAATCAAATTAGGAAAGATATAATTAAATAATTATAATTAAATATAAATATTTTATATAATTATAATTTAACCTCTAATAATTTTCAAAACTATTAAATAAACTCTTAAAGATTATAAATTTAACAATTAAGTCCTTAATTTTGTATTTACATAATTTAATCTTAATTCCTCAATATTTTTTAATGTATAACCTATTAAAGTCCCTCTCATATTGGTAATAAAGATAGTTATAAATTTCATAAGCCAAGCTAAATTAATAATTATTTTATACTTAATTAATTCCTTAATCAATAAATCATTTAAATAGATTAAGAGTGGCATCTAACAATTCATCAAGACTCTTAATTGAGAATAATATTAATTCATGAAACATATTCTTTAAACGATTACCATATGATTCAATATTTTTTCCTTATTCATATCCCACCAAAAATTATAGAGTATGAATAATGTCTATTTTATTAAATTATGGTCATTAAAATTTTTTTGTTTAAACTAATAATATAATTTTAGAGTCTCTAAAACTTTTTTCAAAATACCATTGGTCATTGACTTATATCATCACTTGGGATATCGACTCTATGTTATCTGTAACGTTGAATCTTTTATTGATCCCTCATAACATTTATGTGCTTTTCATATTATCTAATCATTTTTAGTTATGAAGAATATTTAACCACACTCCTAATTTACTGCGTTACAATTATTGGGATAACTTAAATTTAATTTTTAACCCCACATAACTTTGTATATAATATTATCAAGGTGTTGCAAGAATATGATGTATATCTGAATTTGAGATTTATTTCTCTTATTCTCATTTGAACTACAAAGAAATATATATTGTATATTTGAATATGACATATATATATATATGTGTGTGTGTGTGTATGTGTGTGTGTGTGTGTGTGTGTGTTTCTCTACTACTTAAGCTATGTATGTTTGTTTTCGCCAAATATTCAAAACAAAGAAGTACTAGGGTGGGCAAGCACATTTAAATTGAATGAAAAAGGCTCAAAATCAATGAAAATGACAAGTTGTCTTTGTTTGATATTAATGCTAGAGCCCCATATGCATCTGAAATTCACCTATATAATCGTTTACTTGTTTATAGCGCAGATTCAAAATTGTTTGCATTTCACTCGATCACCCTGTTGCCCAAGACCCAGCAGCTTCTACTGCTATTGCAATTTGCATGCTTGTACTGTACACTGCTTGTGAAGGGAGAGCTGGAAAATATATATATATGTGTGTGTTTGTGTGTGTGTGTGAATTGTTAGAAATTAAGCATAACATATAAGTGAAAATTTAAATTTTATTTTAATTAATCATAATAATTAAATATTTATTAATTATCATACTAAGATCATGTTATTTATCATATTTTATAATATCATTAAATATAAAATAAAAATATTAAGATCTTCCCTTAGAACTTCACCATTAACGAGGTTAAAATAGTTTTTTCTCGAATTTTCTATATATCCATAACTTCCCCTACTGTTTTAACCTTAAAGATGTCTAAATTTGAATTTTGTTGTAAAATAAAAAGTTGCATATTTTGAGTCTTCTTTTCTGATTTTTGAATCATATTAATTTAATATTTGAGCTAAAAGTTATAGCCTTAATACAGAAATTGAGGAAACACATTTTTTTAAATCAACCACTCAAGTGTGGTCTAATAATGGTAATTCACACATAGAGAATTAAGGTTTTAAGATTTTTCTAAATCTCGATTATGTAGAATATTTTTCTTAAATGTAAGTTCTTGAAAAGATATAAATTAGGATTTTAATTTTTTGAGAATTTTTAACTAAGACAAAATTTTCTCAACTCTTGAAAAAAATTATCTTTTATTCTTATTCTCATTCACATTCTTTTTAAGTCAAAAAGGGGTTCATATAAGTTTTATATTTTAATTTTTCAAATCCTAATTCAAGTAAAAAAGTCACAAAATAGATTCCTAATATTATTATTAATTTATTTTTAAATTAAACACTTTTTAATTAATTAAATAATATTATCCTAAAAAAATTAAGAAACTTATAATTAAATACAAACACTTTGCATAATTATATTTTAACCTCAATAGTTTTCAAAACTATAGTAAACCCTTAATGATTATTAACTTAACAATTAAGTTCTTAATCATTACTCTGTCTAATTTAACATTAATCACTCAATATCTTTTAGTGTGTGACCCATTAGGTTCTTTCTTATGTTAATAATAGAGATTAGTTATAAATTTAAGTTTAGATAAATTAATCTAATTAATTTATTCTCAATTAACTTCTTAATTAAGAAACTAATTTTTATAGATTAAGAGCGGCATTTAGCAATATATCATAACCCCCCATTGAGAAAGAATATTAAATTTTGTAAAACTTATTCCATAGACGATTACCATCTGATACAATCCTTTCGCGTTATAGATATCCCCTCAAAAATTCTAGATTATGAAAAATATCTCATTTATTAAATTAAGGTTATTTCAACTTTTCACTAAAGTTGATAATATAATTTTAGTTTCTGAAATTCCTTCCAGAATTTGTTATAACTATAAACTTATATTATCACTTATTTCAAAATGGTGCCCCTTGGGATCGACTCTATATTATCCAGAGCAGCGAATCTTTTATTGATCTATCACAACCTTCGTGTGCTTTTTATATTGTCCTATCATTACCATATACGCAATCTATTATAAACGACGGATGTATAATGTTAAAGCATATATGATTTACATATAAGGTACTATAGAGAACTCAGATCTAAGGATCAGTAATACCATCGTAATTTAGAAAAATCATAAAAACATGTAGATAACACTCCATATGAGTTCTCAAGCGAGTCAGTTCGATTTACTTACTCTTTGACAAGTATTTATATATTAGACTAAATGAACATATTTACCAGTAGAATATGAGACTTTCTATTTTTCTTTTCTGAGAAAGTAGACATAACATATGTAGATTTAATTTAGATTTATTAATATTTTATTGTTGATAATCTTACGATCGAGAATATTTATAAATGACGATATCTCATAAATTAAATTTAAGTTAATTTCTGTAATTGTCATTTTAAGAATTTTATATATAAATAGTTAATATAGACAAAATTTAAAATTAAATTATTAATTTTATTAATCAATATAATAATGTATAATTATATATTTATTCTTATTGAATAAAAAAAGTAGATAATCATACTACATGATTAATTGATATTACGTAAATGCATGGGCTTGGGCTTGATATTTTTATGTTATCTCTTTCATTGGTCTGCTACTTTTTTCGTAAAAATTTATCCATTTCAGTGCTCACTTTAAATAAATAAATAAATAAAATAAAAATAAAAAAACCCATCATTTGTTCTCTAACATCTTTGCCGATTATGTGGTTAGCCTTTAATGTCATGATTTATTTAAAAAAATACAAAGACTTTGTTATGATATGCTTTTGTAAGCAGGTTTTCCTCGAGAAGATAACGATATCATCAATCTAAAACAAATGTACAAACATTTCTCAATGGCCATTAATTTCTTGGTAGGATAGATAATAACCGACGACGTCACACAATCAACGCCAAATATATCCTGGTTTATTCTATAAATACAAGCGGTCAAATATTCCGTTGTATCCCATGAAATTCTTTGTAAAGATTGTGTAATATCAGACCATTCCTTTTCAAAGTAAAATAATCTTTGTAACCAAATAAAAAAAATGAAAAACATATATACTCAAATTTTTTAACCTTATAAATTATTTTAAAAAATAATAATAATAATAGCAAGTGGAGTTGTGGATGCTGAATAAATATTGAGAATGTTTTTTAAATGATCACTTTTGTCCCTCATTTTACATAAATAATTATATTATATTTTTTTATGAAATTGGCCAATTAATCAATATTTGGATGAAAACGCACTCAACTACAAAAATTTAAATAAACTTTTTCTTTTTGCATTTCATTGCCATATCCAAAATCAATTTTTTCACTCACAAATTCTTCAAACTTTGTATTTTTGTAGGTAAATTTATGTTTGGGATGTTTATTTTTTGTTTTTGGGTTTTGTTATTCGAAAATCCACTGATTTTTTTTGGGCCAAATCAATCACCAAAATCACTTTTTTTTCAGCAATTTTTGGAAAAACCCTTTAATATATTGATTGTTGTATGTGTTTGGGATGCTTTGTTGTAGATTTTGGCAGAAAAATGTGTGAATTTTGGTGTTTGATTTGGGCCAAAAAAGCATAGGTTTATGTGGCCAACAAATTGGAGATTTTGGTGATTGTTGTAGGAAAATCAACGATTTTTAATTTTTATTTTTAAGCAAATGCATTCCAATTTTAATTTTAAAAAATGACCCGAACAAAGTTGGACATATATGTGCTCTAATTCCAATTTTAAAAAATTTGCATTTTGGTCCCCCAAAGTACAATTTTTAATTTGTTCTTATGAAACTTTAATGTTTGTATTTCTCATTTTTAATGACATTGTGTGTGCTCAAAAAGGGGTCCAACTTTAATAAATTTATATTTTAGTCCACACTTATAAAATTTGAAAATCTTACATTTTAGTCCTCGAAAGTATAAGTTCTGAAATCTGTAAATTTGATCCTCAAATGTTCTTATAGTTTTATTCTCATTTTTAAACAAATAGTGATTGTGTGCTCGAAATGGAGTCTATACTTTACAAAATTTGAAAATCTTGCACTTTTGGTCTTTCGAGCATGCATATTTAATAAAATTTATTATCTTTTGACACTTGCGTGGTTGCTACTGTTACCATAATTATTTGTCAAGGAGGCTCTTAGAAATTATTATCAAATAGAGAAGAGAAATACATTGACAAGTGAAGGTCAAACCAATGCTTGTACTAGAAAATATCAACTATGGAAATTTTTTACACTTGTTATACAACACCTTACAGATAAATATAAAAGAATTCGGTATTATAATGAGAGTGGTGTTTAGAGACATTATAGATTCAACCTTTGTGTAGAATCTAAAATTTTGATATAAATTGAATTTATTAATTTTTTTATTAATGACTAGGTTTCGACATAGATTGTGAGAAAAGTTAATTGAGGTTACGCATGTATAGTTAACACAGAATTGAGATATAGAATGTTATAGATATATATATATATATATACATATACACATATATTTACCTAAATATGTGATTACTATTATTATTACTTTCATGATAGTTACAAATAACATAAGGATTAGAATGAAGAATTTTTTAAAACTCAAGGGGTTAATAGGCAAAATTTTCATAATTTAAGAAAAAAGTGTAATTAGTGAAAAATGTAAGGCCACCATTAAAATAGTTATATTATTATATTATGGCCTAGTGAATATTACTAAGTTAAGCCTAAAATCCTACTAAGTGAGACCAATATAATTAATTAGATACAAGCCCAAACTATTCATCAAAAACCCAAGCCCAAATTTATATTTAATATCTACAATATTCTAGATTTTTCTAAATGTGTTTAGAGCAACTAAAAGCTAAAAGAGATTAAATAAGAGAAGCTAAAAACGTAGAGCAAGGAGAGAAAGAAACAAGAAAGAAACAACAATAGGTAGGAAGAAGAGAAGCTTTTGGCCGAGAGAACTAAAGAGGAAGACAAGGAAAAAGAGAAAAGAAGGAGGAGGAAGAGGTGGTGGCCGACCAAAGAAGAAATGGAGAAGATGTGAAGATGGCTAAGAATGATAAGGTGAAGAAGAAGAGAGAAAGAGAGAAGAGAAAGGGCTTTAGAGGTAAGTGTATGTGAGGTATTTATGGTTTTAAATTTCTATTTGTTGTTTTATATCTATGTTATGTTGAATTGATGAAAAGAATGAATTTGTGGTTGATTTGCAAAGTGTAAATGTATGAAATGAATTATATATATATATATATATATGTTGGTGGTTTAATGAAGTATGAAATAAGTGATAAAGAGTGTAGTGGTGATATGCATAGTGTGTGTATTATTGAGTTTTGGAGAATTTTTGGTGGTGAGTGTTATATATACATGAGGCAACTATTAGTGATTGATATAATAGAATTATGGTGAGGTTTAGGTGTAGGGAAAATGTAAATTTTAAGTGTGATTATATGTAGTTGTGTGGCAAGGTGGTGTTTAAACACAAGGTAATAAGTTTAGTATGAAAATGGTGGTGAATAGTGTAGTGGTGATATGCATAGTATGTGTGTGTATAATTATTAGGTTTTGGAGAATTTGTAGTGGTGAGTGTTATATATATAAGGCAGCTATTAGTGATTGATATAATAGAGTTATGGTGAGGTTTAGGTGCTGGGAAAATGTAGATTTAAGTGTAATTATATGTAATTATGTGGCTAGGAGGTGTTTAAACACAAGGTAGTAAGTTTACTATGAAAATGGTGGTGAAGGATAGATAGTAATTATGCGTAGTGTTGCAAAAACAGAAGTGTAACCATGCAAATTAGGCGGTCGTCGTACACTCCCCTATGTGTCTTTGGAGGCCCGAAAAATGAAGGAATTAGGTGTGATGGAACATGAGTTTAGTGGCCGAAATGTGTTAAAAACATAGGACCGAAATTGTGTATAGGCAGATTTTATCGAATGCTGGAAACCCCGAGTAAGGCTGGGAAAAATAAGAATTTAGTGAGTTTCGGATCTCAGATTAATGCATCATAAAATTCTAGGGAAACTAGATATATTGGAGCATAACATAACTAAAAATCAACTTATTTCGTGAAGAGATGAGATCACAAAAAAAATCTGGAAATTGGTTGCCTTGTGACCACATACACCATGTTCTGTTTTTGTGTCGAGTGTTGAAAATCGCTTATAAGTTAAACATATGAATTTGGAATTTGAATCCATAAAAAGTTACAAAAATTAGACTCATAATAGAATATGTTATCAAAAAGTAAAGTCGAGATAGGTTACCGATTTGGCACAATCCAAGTTTATCGCAAGTGTAAGACGTGTCATATATAATAAAGTGTGCCTAGAATAAATTCAAATTTTATTTAGTAGATATTCAGATTATATAAATGTTTTATTTAGATGACAAGTTTAGGTACAATACATTTGTTTATTTATTAGATAGACATATTGCCTAAAATCCTAACGAAGAATCATTTATTGTAGATCGACAACTCGAGCATCCTACACTAACGCCCTAAATCTGGTAGATTAGATTGCAACAGGTGAGTGAATATTTTATTTTCAAATGTTATTTATACAAAAGGTTTGGTTTATAAATGTTTTAGAAAGACCTATTGAAAGAAATATTTTATGATATATTTTCTGAAATATAGTTTAAACAAATATTTGAAAAGTAAAGATTATGAAAAATGAATTTAATAGTTAAATTATTTACAAATCCAATGTTTATGGCTCTTTTATATTGAAATAAAAATAAATATAGTGAGATTAAGAGTAAATTTAGAAAATGTTTTGGATGTTTGCGAATTGTTTATATGGATGAATTGATGTGTGATAAGTTAAATTGTATTTATTTTTGAATTATGCTTTGTGACCTGTATGTGTTGAGATTTAGTTGGTGCAAATACTCAGTTTGAATACGTCTGTGAACAGATAGATTACATGAGTCTAGAGGGATAGACCAATATGGGTGAAACTTTCCTCTATAATAAAGTATAGAGGTATAAATTAATATGGATAAGGTTTCTCTCTATAATAAAGTTTAATGGGTCGGACTAATATAGGTGAGGCTTTTCTCTGAAATAAAGTCTTAAGGGTCGGACCAATATGAGTAAGGCTTCTCTCTAAGACTAAGCCAAAAAGGGATGGACCGTAGTGGGTGAAACTTCCCTTTAGAATAAAGTTTGAATTTGAAGAAGTTTAGATGTAAATTTGTTATATCATGTTGATTAAATTTGAAGAGTGTTTTAAATGGTTGTGAAAAATCTGTATTTAATTCGTTAAAAGTATGATACTCTTACTTATATTTTATGATTTCAAATTACTATTATCCATTTATTTATTAAGTACATGCTTACTTTAATTTTTATCCACTCACAAGGTCTTTAGGACTCACCTCCCTCACCTCTTAGTTTTGCAAGATAGACAAGTAATTAGAAAAAAAAAAAAAAAAAGAGATTCTAATACAGAGAAGACACAGATAAAGGACAAGGGTGAATACTGCAATCACTAGGGCATTATGAGTTCATCATATAGGAAAAATCATTTGTATTATAGATAGAATTGAAATTTGAAGTCATTGCATGAAATTTTGGCATGAACAGTATTGTGTTAAAAATTGTAAAATATAAAAGGTATTATTTTTATTTTTATTTCAAGATAGGGCATACTACTATTATGCATTTATGCATTGTGTCACTTATTATTATGGTTTCATATTTTTGCACATGCATTCAGATAAATAATGAAGCTTAGGGTGATGGTGGAGATCCGTCACTTGCCAATGATATCTCCGGGTATAGGGTGTTACACTTTGGACTTGTACTACTGGTGGACATTACAAATGATTTTGAGCTCGAAGCCTTATTAAGTATAAACAATGAACATCTTGTTAGTTAAAGGGGTTATATTCTGATGTTGATCAGTGTGAATCGCATAGTTGGTAAAGAACCTCTCTTTGAACCATTTAGTTCCTCTAGTGAATGCAACCAAATCAACGATACACTACGTGTAATGCAACCAACCACTCAATATACAACATTTGCTCAGCATTACTTTCCACCTCTATATTCTCCTATACCATATTTTCTTCACTTCAACATAATGAAGATGATTATGATTGATACTCTCCATATCACAACCTCAACCCTACTGGAGAATATTATGATAGTTAACTGATCATTCAAGACATTAATATTAGAGTTGAAGTTAGTCGAATGAATTATTGTGATAAGACAACTCATGAACTCAATGGTGTTCATTATGGTTTAAATCAAAAAAGTAGCTCAACAGTATGTGTAGATAACATTCCCTCAATATTAGCTCTTACAAACCGGTTGCCTGGTGATATATGTGTTTGACAAAAATACAATATTAAATAACAATTAGGCCATGACATGAGTATGATCAAATGGCAAGTTCGGGTAATTAAGACTAATACGGGTGCATATTACTACATTACTTACATTGTCATAGTTTATACTAGTTGAACTGACTATTTAAAAGATATGCATTATCAAGAAAGTAGTCGAATGATTAGTGAAGCAGTGAAAGAAAAATTTTAAGATCCTAGTAGAATTTACACTCTAAGTAATATTCGGGATGACATACATAGGGAATATGGAGTGTGTTTGTCATATTGAAAGGCATGGTTTAGAGGCAACACAACAATGGTCACTAGAGATCCAACATAATCATATACATTACTACCACTGCATTCCCATTCGTTGAAAGATAGAAACTCAAGTATAGCTCGACCGACTTGTTTTAACATTTGTGTTAAAATATATTATCAACTTATGGGTTAAATTGTATTATTAACTTGTATTTTATTTTATCCGTTGTTGTTACTCAAGTAGAATTACTCACATAGAGAAGGATGCTAATAAGAATGCGAAACAAATAAATAATATCAATGTCTAATTAAATTAAAAGTGAAACAATAAATAAAATAAAATACAAATGGCCAATGAGAACAAATTAAGAACAAAAAATCAATCAAGACAAAGATGTTAGGGTTTCAACAATTCACCACTAATTGTGACTTTCATGGCATATTTATATAATCAAGAAATTTCATAAACTTACCATGGTAATCCTCTTAACATATAATCTAATCACATGCATTAGTTTTCCATTGATTATGAATTAAATATTGGTGTGAGATTTAAACTTACCTATTTTAAAGCAAGTAATAATGATTGGTATGGGATATTATTATCATGTCTAGAATGCATTAATCATTATAAAAACAAGATCATACAATAACAATCAAATTGCCAACCCCGCGATGCTCAAGACACCTTTGATCAGCATATACTTTTTCTGCACACAATTTCCTGTATAAGCCACACAAGTAAGCACAACCAAAGCAATGCAAGTACAAAGCAAAGCAACACAACCCACAACATGTAAATTACGAAGGCTACGACCCTCAACCTTTTTATTAAACACTTTAAAAATGGAACAAGACCACTCACAACACCCTTGTGAATACCCTTTTAAAAATCCTAGACTTTCTCTCTCTAAAATGAGTATCACTCAACTTGCTCTAGACTCACTCATGAATGATGGTAACATGCTGCCAAGCACTTCTTTTACAGTTTGAAGCAAACAACCCTGGATTCCTATGGATATTGGAGTTTGCCGCTTAGTCAAACTCTTATTTTGTGCATCACTAGGATACTTAGCCAACTCAAACTCATGCTAGCATTGCTTAGCTAAAACACAAGAGTCCACACATGACTCAACTTGCTAGCATGTTGTGGCGCACCACAACTCTAAGTTCGTGATAAACCCCCTCTCCCACTTAAAGAGCCCAACGTCCTCATTGGATTAGCGAGGTAGTCATTAACTTGTTTCTCAAACTGCCACAATGTGACAACGTGTTCCCAACTTAATCTGCAGCACTTCCCCCTTTCCATTGAACCAAGTAATCCGTTCTTCGGTTCTTCTTACTTTACCCCATAGTGTGATGATTAAGAATCTTCTCAATCTCCATGTCGAATTTCTTTTGAATCACTAGCAAAGCATGCTTAGTTTGTTGCCTCTCAACGTTAACTAAGTCTTTGTAAAAGGGTTTCAAGTAACTTACATGCATTGTTGGATGAATTTTTAACCTCTCTAGCACCTTTAACTTGTAAGCAACTTTGCCTACTCTCTTCACTACTTCGAAGGGACCATCATACTTCGGCACTAATCCTCTGTGAACGGTTTTGCTACTTATCTTCTTCTAAATTTACAGAGTTAGTTTTAGCAACACCATATCTCCCTCGCTAAACTCTAAGTCTCTTCGCCTCACATCAGCATACTTCTTCATTCAACGGGATGCCTTAACTAGACTTTCAAAGGCTAACTCAATCATCTCTTACTTGTCGCGTGCAAACTTGTATGCTGCTGGGCACTTCACTTCAGTATTTTGCCACCTCTTGTGGCATGCGAGGTTACTGCCCCATCACCAATTCTGTTGGATTCATCTCGGTAAAAGATGACTTATATATGTTGTAGCAAAACTGGGTGGAATCAAGTAAATCAACCCAATTTTTCTAACTCGCCGTCACATAATGCCGCAAGTATTCCTCAAGTAGTGTATTCATTCTCTCAGTTTAGCCATCTGTTTACGGATGATTTGCCGTAGAGAATTTCAATTCTATGCCCATGAGATTAAAAAGTGAAGTCTAGAACCTACTTGTGAATCGTGCATCTCTATCGCTCACAATATCTTTTAGCACTCCAAAATACTTCACTACATGCTTGAGTATAAAATCTGTGGCCTTATCCGCTGAGCATGCATACAGTGCAGGTATAAAGATGGCAAACTTAGAAAATCGATCAACCACGACCAATATTAGTCTAACACAGCCTCATACTCATCAGGTACCTCCTCAACCTGGTTCAACTTGATCTCCACAAGCGCCGCCATGTAAGACATCAGCTTTTGCTTCAACCCTTTGTTGAATTGTATGGCACTTTGGAGTGATGGTCCCTTTGTGCCGTTTTTCAAAAACTTGCACTGCACAAGTTTTTACATTTTGCCCGTAGTAAGAAGACTCTCATGTGCGTCATCACATATGCCATCGCGCCCATAAAGAACTCTAATCTAAGGATAAGTTCGAAGTCTTCAAGTGGAAGGATAGAAAATCGCACTTTCTCCTCCTATGCTCCAATCTACAACATGCTTATGGTTACTCCTCGCATGGCCATATTTGAAGAGTTCACGGCTCTCACCGTACATTGTGTGCCCTCAACCTTCAATCCTAGCCGCTCTACCTCACGGTCCACGATGAAGTTGTTCTTAGCACCCATGTCCAACATAGCCCAAATTTCTCTCCCATTGACATATGCCGTCACATACATAAGCCCTCGATAAGACTTATCGATTTGCAATGCATTGCATCTTTGCTACAACGGGTTTAACTTAGGCACACTTGTCTCGGCCTCATGTTATACCTTTTGTTCGGTTGTTGCGTTTAACTTGGCTTGGTTTGGGCATTCTTTGGCCTATAGGGTCCACCACATATAAAACACCCCGGTTTCTATTGCCTTTGCGGCTTGGCTTGGCTAGATTCTCTCTTCTCTTTTTGGCCGTCGCCTTTGGAGTTCTCAGCCTTCTTCTTCTTTTTTCTATCATAGGCTTTCGTTTGCTCATTTTGAGGCCCGAACTTGTAGTCAATTAGCCCATCAATCGCTGCAAGTGCTGCGGGCAAGTCTCTCACGCCTTGCAGTCGCAGCTCGGTTTGCACCCAATTTTGTAAACCAGATATGAAGTTGAAGAGCTTGTCGTCCTTCGACATTTTGCGAATATCTAGCATCAGCAAGCTAAATTCCTTCATATAATCAAGCACCATTCTGGTGTGCTTTAGCCTCTTCAACTTTTCTGTAGCAAGCCACATAGCAAAATTCTTTGGCTCGAATACATACACTTTCGAGGGAGTCACTTCGGCATGTTGAGGCATATTGCCTAAAACTCTTCTCATCACCACCATCTCGGCATCAAGGTTTCTCACTTACCCCCTCAAAGCATTATCTGCAACAATCAAGTCCTCGCCCATAATGCCCATCCACTCTTGGAAATCTTTTTCAAGATTTTTGTAAAGCCTTTTTAGATCCACCATCTCACCCCTCAATGTTGCTATTTCTGAGGCTACATTCCGCATCTCTAAGGTCATAGCTCCTATTTGGTCAGCCAACATTGGTGTATCGGGAGCAAACACCTTAATAGCCTTCTCTACACGATCTAACCAGTCGTTGATGGTGTCTTCCACCATTGTGTTATTGTTGGTCGCAAGTAAGTGCGACTTTCAACCTAACATGGCTCTGATACCAACTGTCACGGGACTCTTTTCTTTTATGTGGCCAACCTCTCGATGCTCAAAACACCCTTGATCAATACACACTTTTTTCGCAAATAATTTCTTGCACAAGCCACACAAACAAGCACAACTAAAGCAATGCAAGCACAAAGCAAGGCAACACAACCCACAACACAAGTAATATGTAAATTACGAAGACCATGACCCTCAACCTTTTTATTAAACACTTTAAAAAAGGAACAAGACCACTCATAACACCCTTGTGAATGCTCTTTCAAAAATCTTAAAATTTCTCTCTCTAAAACTTTCTCTCTCTAGAACAAGTATCACTTAACTTGCTCTAGACTTACTCATGAATGATGGCAACATGCTGCCAAGCACTTCTTTTATAGTTTGAAGCCAACATCCTTGGCTTCTTAGGGATATCGGAGTTTGTCACCTAG
Organism: Cedrela odorata; assembly: GCA_035584115.1. Taxonomy (NCBI): domain Eukaryota; kingdom Viridiplantae; phylum Streptophyta; class Magnoliopsida; order Sapindales; family Meliaceae; genus Cedrela; species Cedrela odorata. The sequence goes on from JAXCLQ010027042.1 coordinate 82,643, forward strand.
TCAAACTCTTATTTTGTGCATCACTAGGATACTTTGCCAACTCAAACTCATGCTAGCATTGCTTGGCTAAAACACAAGAGTCTACACATGACTCAACTTGCTAGCATGTTGTGGCATACCACAACTCTAAGTCCGTGACAGTAATCTTCTTAACATACAATCTAATCACATGCATTAGTTTTCCATTAATTATGTATTAAATATTGGTATGAGATTTAAACTTACCTACTTTAAAGCAAGTAATAATAAGATTCAAACAACCTCTAATGGGAAGAAGATAACAACCTTTTTGATCTTGGCTTTTTTGGAACTCTTTCTTTCCTTGACTTGTATCTTGATTTCTTCATCCTCTTAGAGGCAAGAATGTGTAGAAGTAGTCATGACATGGTTCTCCTTTTTCTAAGAAAAGTAGAATTTGCATAAATCCTTTCGTTACTAGTACGTACATTGTTTTAGTTTTTACAAATGAAACAACTTTAATCTGAAGATGAGTAAGATATCACTGAATAGTTATGAATCTTTAGTTTCAAATAAATAAAAAATCTTGCACAATTTAGAGTTCTCTAGAGAAAGTTATTGTCGTTTTAATGACCATTGTGCAAGTTATCAATCCTAATAAATTTGGATTATTTTTCCTTATATCCTGACGAATGATATAAGTTTTCTCTTATCAAAATAAATCTTTAATAATGTGTTCCATAATAAGATTTCCTATTTTCTTTAGGAAATGTTACTTTAATCCTTAAAAAATAAAGAAAATTTTGAGAATGCATCTTTTTAACTCATTTCTTCATCTTTACTTATAAAAACCTAGCAAATAATATAAACAAGTAACAAAACTACAAAGTAAAAGAACTAACTAGCTAGATTAAGATATATATGACATAAAGATATGTAAAATAGTGGACTTACCAATGGCGACAATCATTGCTTATGCTTATTCATGGCCATTGACCCTTGAATTTCATTCAGCTATTCGGCCAGTTATTATTATTGATGACACCTTCAAATAACGGGACTATGTTTTTTGCGGCCATTATTGATGAAAATGATCAAATTTATCTCGTAACATTTGGGGTTAGGAATTCCAAATATAATGCATCATGAGAGTGGTTTTTACGCAAACTTCAAGATGCACTTGGAGTAGTACTAGATTTAGTGTTTGCCTATGGTAATTATAGCTCCCTTTGTTCTCAATATTACACGAACAATGCATTGTTGACAGCATACGTGGATTTGATTTATCTTGTTGGTGATGAGTGTGATTGAGTGATCCCAAATGAAGTACAACCTATTAAAGTTAAGCCATCAATAAGATACATTCCAACCAACATATTATTATTATAAGATAATGTAATTATTAAATAGTTATTGCTATTTATTATAACATTGTAACTAAATATTGATTTTAAATGTGAGTTGGTATAAGTATTATATAAACTCAAAGTTTGCACTTGTTAGGACCATACTATAAGAATTTCAAAGTTCACAATTTTGGGAATCATAATTCAAGATTTTTAAGTTTATACATTTTAGGACCAAAATGCAAGATTTTATAAGTTTGTAAGTTTAGGGATCAAAATATAGGATTTTAAAATTTTGTAAAATTAGTCGTATGCAAAAATTTATAAGACCAACTCATAAATTAGATTGCTATTATATTGTTATTATGATTATTATGTTATTGTTATTAGCTTTTTGTTATTACATTAAAAGTACAAATTAGTGTACCAACTAAAATCAAGGAATCATATGTATTAAAAATAATAATGATCATAAAAGTAAATTAAATAAATTTAAACTACTAAAATAAAAAAAAAATACGTCACTTCAACATTCGTCCAACCCATAGATCAAGCAATATTTTTTTCTTGAAAAAAATCATCATACTCGTGAGTAAAGTCTAATGGTCTATGAAGTCCTAAATACTCATTAAATATACACATATACACACCACAATCACCACTCTCTCATATCTAACAAGGTATCCCCTCCAAAGGTCACATGTTTGACAATAGGGTAAGGTATAGCTAGGCTTATCGCATAAGATAAGTCACCAACTTGCATAGTAGTTCCATTGCAGCAATCAACTCAGTATCAGAGTACCAAGCTTGTGACAAATCATAAATCGCTATATGTCACGATGTCAAATCTAGAGCACATGCCACCCAATGATGTACATAAAGTCAACCATCAACCATAACTTGTACAGTCCATTATCGATTCCCAACACATATTACACGACATTAAAGTTTGGGTAAGATGTACCCTTCATTAGGATGCAAAGTTGACTGCAATGTAAACACAAACCACCTTAGAGGATGCAAAGTTGACTGCAATGTAAACACAAACCACCTTAGAGGATGCAAAGTTGAATAACTTATACATAATTTAAACATTTACATATAAATGCAATGATACAAATGTCCAATATTAAGTGATCAGCATCGAACATAACCATTTCCAATAGGCCATTATGCTAAGATATTTGTCAATGCACTAACATAAATCATAAAATATATAAGTTAATTTAGATATTTTTAGCAATCAATCAATATGATGGACACTTATCTCATCTCTAGATGAGCATCTACCCTCTCTATCCATAGCATAAATTTTGCGTAAAGCTTTTTAAAGATAGGAGAAATGAGATTTAGTACCATTCATTTTAGGTTATACTTTGGCAATGACTTTATTTTTGGCCCTTCACATCGCCTCTAAGAGGATTAGTTCAATGAGTTTGATTGTGAATGCCCTTTTTATATACCTTGCCAAATCGACTTTGAACTTTAGCCAAATCCGTAAGAGTAATACGATATATCGATTCAGGTGGTGGATGCAAGTACGCATCATCCTCGTACTAAGACACAATTTAAAAAAAATATATAACATGTTCTAATTATTATATAAAAGTACAACACCTAAAACACAATATAATGAAATATTTATTCCCTGAGTCGGGGCAAGTGTGTTGTTAGACTACTGCCGCTCTTATTGTTGTGAAATTTCCTCTAAATACGCATGAAATACTTTTTGTATGTGCAAAATTATTATGGTATTCTTCGCTTCGAACTTTAAGCTTTGTGGTTACTCGTACGGTGTTAAAATTACTAGAGAAACCTTGTATTGAGCTTTATAAGCTTTATGATCATTGTAGTGGGCAGACGCATGTGCAATCGAAAGATAATCTCTATCGTATGCACTAACTAGTAGCGTTGATGTATGTATGGTTAAAAGATCATCTATATGTGATGCACAAACTGAGTGTGCCGATGGTTATAGAGTTAGAAAGGTAACTTTGTCCTCCGTATCGAGCTACTACAGTGTTATTGATATCACTCGTTTTGCTCATGCATCCTACAATACAACATGACAATCATGAACAAGTGTGTTTAATTCAATACATAAACAACACATAAATTTGAACATGTACAACATTCTGGCCAGTGACAACATCGGAGTCCTTTACAAACAGCTTCCCTACTTATTTGTCTAATATAGGTGGGGTGTATGCCAGTAGCAACTTTTTATACAATTGATTCATCTTGTCAACCTCAGGTTCTAATGTCCTTTTCATTTGTGCATGCCATTACTTATTTTTCCTACTGTTTTGTAGTTTTTCCAACCATCGTTTAGATCAAACTTTGGATGTTATATTAGTAAACAACAAATCCCTATAGGTATTTATTAAAATGGTCCAAGTCATCTAATACATACAATAGCCATAGGTTTGCATCATTGTAGTGTCTCATGTAGAATAAAAACTGCTCAATAATGATAACTTAATGAAGTTAGTGTCCAATGTCTCTAAGAAATTCAAGTTCGCATACACTTGGTCCAAATCAATCAACCTAATCACCCTTATGTTTCGAAAATAAGTATCTCTCATCCGATAACTCCCCCTACTTGATATGGGTAAGGACCAATATTTAGGCCAGTTTCAAAATCCAATGGGAAAAACAAATGGTATTATCTTCACGAGAAAATATAACTGACTATTAACCTGATCAATTGTAATAACCTCTTTCAGCAACATGCAATGTGTAGGGTTACCTAAATAGTGGAGATAATAAATGTTAAGGAAAAAGCCGAGGCAAGTTTTTTGAAAAATCATATTCTATCGCAGAGTCAACTTCTCATAAATCGAATATGTCACCCATAAATGTGATAACAAAAACGGAATGTCTTAAAAGTGGTCGATTTTGGGAACTTTTAGACTATAGGTAGGCTTAACCAATTTTTATTGTTCAATTAATAACTAATTATTATTCAAATTAAAAGAAAATTTTAAAAATTTCAATTTGGCAACCAATATGCAATATTTCCAAAGTTTAACCAATTTGAAAACTAATATACAATATTTCTAAAGTATAACCATGTTGGGACTATGCAAAATTTCCAAAGTATAATAAATTTGGAACTAATATGCAATATGAACAAAGTATAACAAATTTGGGACTACTATGCAATATTTTTAAAGTATATCCAATCTAGGGACCAATCTATAATATTTTTGAAGTATATCCAATCTGGGGACCAATCTATAATATTTTTGAAGTTATCCAATTTAGAACTAATTTGTAATGTTTTCAAAGTAAAAACAATTTGGAAGTAATATGCAAGATTTTCAAATTAAAACGAATTTATGACTAAGATTCAAGATTTCCAAAGTATGATCAATTTGGGAAACAACATGCAATATTTCCAAACTTTAACCAATTTGGGACCAATCTTTAATATTTTCAAAGTATAACCAATTTAAGAGTAAGATGCAAAATTTTCAAATTTTAACTAATTTGTAGTAGTGGCTATTAGGCCGGGTCTTGGGTTAACCTAGCCCAACCTAACCCAAGAAAAATCAAACCCGCACTAGCCCGTGTAAATAGTACACGAGTTGGGTCGGTTACGGGTCCGTGAACATGAGTTGAGTCGAGTCAAAGTATAATGAACCGAAAGTTCAGCTCGTATAAACTCAAAATCGATTGGGCTTGTAAAATTATTGACCTAGTGGGCCAAATCGAAAGGTTTGGGCAAGTTTGACCGTTGGATCAAATAAAAAATTTTAAAAAAATTAATAAATCGATGGGTTCAAGTCGAACTAGCCCAAAATTAAACTTGACCTGGCCTGGTACTATTTATCTCCACCGACCGATTCCACATTTTAAGAACTGCAACCAGACCCGACCCATTACGCCTTCAAGCCCAAACTCAGACTAAATTAATAGGCTCCCAACCAGGCCTGAATTAGCCCGAGCCCACAAGGTTGGGCCCATTAGCCACCATTACTAATTTAAGACCGATCTACAAATTTTTCAAAGTATAACCAATTTGGAGGCCAATATGCAATATTTTCAAAACTTTAACCAATTTGGGGACTAATATGCAAGCTTTCCGGACTTTAACCAATTTGAGGACTAATATTCAATATTTTCAAAGTTTAACTTTTTTGAGGACAAAAATACAAAATTTTCAAAATTTCTAAAATATGGACTAAAATACAAAATCTAAAATTTGGATCCCAAACCCAACAAGTTTGGCATATTGGTCCTTGGTTCAAGCACACCTTCCATGAATTCGAGAACATATCAATGTGTGCTCAAATTCCGGTGGTGGGTGCAATGCCACCCAAAAACTTCCGACAAAATGCATATCAAAACACTCCAAAATGCTTCCAGCCAATATCACTCCATAACCCACACAATGCATGCAATCACTCCAAAATCTACATTTTCCAGCCAATATTCAACATAATCATCTCATCACCTATTTTTCCGGCCAAACCAACCATCAAAACCAATATTAAAACATTCTAAACGCAAACATTGAACATAATCATCAAAATCAAAACATTTCTAATTATTTTTGTCGAAATTTACTGAAAAACATATCTAAACTGCCGATCTCTTAACGAGCACACTTTTCCGCCTTCAACTCGGCAACCATCAATTTCGCCTCCAGTATCGAGAGTGTTTTGAGAGAAAATGGGTGTACTAAAAAATGTCTGTGTGCTCGAAATGAAAATGAAATGGTCTTTGTTTATGTTTTTTACTTAATACTTTTTTGGTCAATTTAGTTTTTTTTTTAATTTTTTTTAAGAAAAAAACATCCTGATTATTTACGGAAAATGAGGGACCAAAGTTGTGATGTTAAGAAACTTTCCAAGATTTTATCGGATATTGGAAAGTAACAGAAAAATAGATAAGTCAAAAACAAGTGGCAACCCGTCAAAACAGTCTTCGATCAGTTTTATTTTATAGGGTTATGAATCACGTGTTCATGACACATGGCTTTCTGCCGGTGACCAGATTCATTCAAATCAGACGGGGTACTGTTTGTCACTGTAATTCTAGCACTTGTTCTCCACACACGTTGCTTTTACGTTCACCCATTCCTTTTTCTTTACAACTTTATCATCCCAATCCCAGATTTGGTAATTAAAGCTTTACATATTTTTGTCATACATCACAAAACCCACTCTTCATGTGCCATTTGTGTCACTACACTCCCTGATTTCAATCTTCTCTGTTCTTAAACCCAAATTCAAGGACACTGTCTTATAGATTGAGACCATTTTTGACTCTTAAATATTTAGAAAAATATTATCTGCTAAACTTAAAAAGTTTAACCTCTTTTCTCACATGAGAGACGAGATAAAAGTGACATTTTTCAATTCAATTACTCTATATATTCAGTATTTATTAATATTTTAAATGTCTAATTTAAAATACATTTTAAAAAATAATATTCATACAGTAAAAGTAACTATAAACATAAAAATAAAGATAATAAATGAGTCATGTCATGTAAAACGAGTCAGGTCAATATTATGTGACGCAAAAAGTAATAGACCTTAAGCATGAACGTTTAGACATAAAAGTCGTGACTAAAATACTTTTATTATTAAATAAATCACAAATCTTATTATTTTGATAAATTTGGATGGACAAGTTTTAGATTCAATTAGTTTTGAAGTTGTTGAATTGAGTTTTACAATAAAATAACTTAATTTGTTAAGTTAGGTACGTATGCTTTTCGAAAATTCTATGGTTTAATTAAGGTTGATTTGCGTAGGTGTGTGTGTATTAATTCATTACCTTGTGCGTTTATTTAGTGAAGGGAACTACGATTTTCAGTTCCATTCTCGACAAAGTTAAAAAATTGAAGTTATCTTGTACGCATAATATATATTTTAAAGCATACCTTTTTATACCAACTTGTGCACAAAACACAGAGAAAATTTTAAATAATATGACTTTAATGGAATCCTTTTATTTAAATGTATTAAGTATTAAGTATTTTATTTTTTATAATTATTATTATGATTGATATTGGTTAATTTTAAATTAAATTTATATATAACAAAAAATTATTAAATGAGTAATATCAATAATATAATTCGTGTATTATATATATATATATATATTTTTTAATTAATTATAAATGTCATCAGTATGCTCATTCTAACTAAAATTTCTCCGTATGTTAAAAATATAGGTAAACTCATTTCTCCTAAATATTTTTTCAAACATTATATTTATATATATATATGGTTTATTGTGTTTTTATATAAAATATTTATCAATTGCGGATATTCGAATTCTACAAAATACTAACTGGTAATTATTAAGCAATACAACATTGAATTACTAATGATTATATATAAGTTTAAAATTTAATAAAATTCTAATATCCACGCCTAATAAATATTATATATATATATA